>APFE031193812.1:58318-120641 GCA_000404065.3 Pinus taeda | reverse complement strand
CATGGTGGGAAGAATATTGACAAATCTAAAGTGAGATGCTTTAATTGTCATGAGGTGGGCCATTATGCAACTAATTGTCCATTGAAGAAATCCAAGAAGGGATCCTTGAAAGGATCATATGGTGAGGCACTGGCCTCACAGTTCGAATTGGATTTTACCCATCGCATGCATGGTTTCATCGATGGTGGGTTGTGTTTGGTACCTGGACAGTGGATCCTCATTCCACATGACTGATGATAAGAGTTTATTTAGTACCTTGGAGGAGAAAGACCTCTAGATGCGCATCAAGATGGACGATGATGGAAAGTATCGTATTTCAGGTGAAGGTACAGTTGTGTTTCAAAGGGAGCATGGAGCTCCTCTCACCCTAACTGATGTAAAGTATGTGTCTGGACTGAAGAAAAATTTGGTATCATTCACGATGTTGGAAGACAAAGGCTATGATGTAGTCTTCAGTAAAGGAAAGGCGTTCCTGAGACACATAAGCACGAGTCAGACCAAGAGGATTGGGATTCGAGTGAAGAATCTCTACAAGCTGGAGGTAGATGACTATGTTGCGTTGAGTTCCAAAGAAAAGTTGGTGCAAAGCCAAGATATTGGTGAGTTATGGCATAGAAGGTTGGGCCACTTGCATCATGGGGTCTTGAAGATAATGCAGCAGATTTCTACTGGACTTCCCAAAGGTAAACTTGAGTAAGTGGACACATGCAAAGGTTGTACCTTGGGTAAGTATGCAAAATATTCCTTTCATGATCGAGATAGTCGAGTTGAAGTAATCTTGGAGCGAGTTCACACAGATGTGTGTGGACCATTCTCGATAGCCTCCACTACTAAACAAAGGTATTATGTGATTTTCATTGATGATTTTTCTCGTAAATGCTGGATCTATTTCATGCAGAAGAAGGATCAAACCTTCTCAAGGTTTTGTGAGTTCAAATCCTTGGTTGAGAAAGAATCAGGAAATAATATCATGGCCTTGCAAAGTGACAATGGTGGAGAGTATGTCTCTCAAGAGTTTAAGGACTTCTGTGTTGCATAAGGAATTAAATGTGAGTTGAAGACACCTCATGACCCACAATAGAATGGGGTGTCTGAGAGGAAGAATAGAACGATTGTGGGGTAAGCTCGGGTGATGCTACATGACCAAGGCCTACCACTTCATTTGTGGGCTGAGGCAGGCAACATAATGGTTTAATTGTAGAATAGAAGCCCGCATCACATACTTGGGATGAAGACACTAGAGGAAGCTTTCTCTGGGAAGAGACCAGATGTGGGTCACTTCAGGATCTTTGGCTCATTGGTTTATTTCCATGTGACCAAGGATGCTTAGAAGAAGCTAGAGCCGACAGCAGAGTTGGGGATACTTTTGGGGCACACTGATACTCCCCACAACTATGAGGTGTATTTTCCTACCATTCAAAGGATAGTGGTTTGCAGAGATCTTAAGTTCGATGAGCTGAAGGCCATGTGGGTTTCCCTTCAAAGGGAGCTCAAGTTGCAGGCAGAGGAGGAAATTTCGGTTCCTAAGGAGGAGGAGCCTCAGACTAATGCGGAGCAGCTGCATGTAGAGGTTCCAAGAGTGGAGACATCCACTCAAGTAGAGTCTTCCAGAGATGGGCAGAAGTGCACAATAGAAGCTGATAGATTGTTTTCAGATACGAGAGAGAATGTGGGAGAACCATCTTCTCAGCGTAGATAGAGGAGGTCACCTGATAGTTACACTGGATACATGGCCCTTGTTGGGGAATGTGTTGAGACCGAGCCATATTCCTTTGACGAAGTAGTGTAACAACCAATTTGGGTTGATGCTATGGTGGAGGAGTATGACTCCATAGTTCAGAACAGTGTTTGGGATGTGGTTCCAAGACCGGAGAACAATTCAGTTGTGAGTTCCTGTTGGCTTTACAAGGTAAAGCATGCTACTGATGGTAGTGTGGAGAAACATAAGGCAAGGTTTGTTGCCCATGGTTTCTCACAGGTTTAGGGGATTGACTGTGATGAGACTTTTTCTCCTGTAGTAAGGTACTCATCTATTAGATCGATGTTGGCACTATCAGCACAGATGGGCTGGAAGATCCATCAGATGGATGTGTAGAATGCATTCCTCAATGGCAAGATTGAGGAAGAGGTGTACATAGAGCAGTCGGAAGGATTTGAGACCTTCGATCATGAATCGCATGTGTGCCGACTCAAGAGAGCTTTGTACGGGCTGAAGCAATCACCTCGTGCTTGGTACACCAGGATTGACAACTACTTCACTCAGTTGGGCTTCACAAAGAGTGAAGCGGATGTGAACTTGTACCACATCATGGTGGAAGGTAAGCAGTTTATCATTGTTCTTTATGTTTATGATCTGATATTGACAAGTAACGATCAGTTGATCATGTCTTGCAAGGAGGACCTTGCAAGAGAGTTCGAGATGAAAGACATGGGTCTCATGCACTACTTTCTAGGCATGGAAGTGTGGGCAGAAGGATGGAAGTGTTGGTGCTCAAGCAAGTATGCCAATGAGATACTCAGGAGATTCCACATGGAGAAGTGCAAGCCCATGTAGACTCCTCTAGCAGGTAACTGGAGGAAGGAGGATGCTACTTCAAGAGAAGTAGTAGAAGCTACTGTGTATCGATAGCTGGTGGGTTCACTGATGTATTTAGTGAACACATGACCAGATTTGTGCTATGCAGTGAACCAATTCAGTCAAGCTATGGTTCAGACTACCATGCTGTTTTGGAAGGCAGTGAAGCATGTTTTGAGATACCTCAGAGGCACATCTCAGTATGGATTATGGTACAAATGGTCAGAGGGAGTGGAGCTTCAGGGCTTCACAGATGCAGATTGGGCAGGGAGTCCATCAGATCAGAAGAGAAAATCATGAGGAATTTTCAACCTTGGTTCAATTGCAGTTTCTTGGTATAGTAGGAAATAGAGGTCAGTTGCACTCAGCTTAGCAGAGGCTGAATACATGGCTGCAAGTCAGGCAACATGTGAGGCCATTTAGATGCGAAAAATTCTAGTCGGTTTGTTTGATCACAGGATGGGTCCAACTGTGATCTATTGTGATAATTAGAGTTGTATCAAACTCTCTAAGAATCTAGTATTTCATGACAGATCCAAGCATATCGACATTCAGTACCATCATCTCAGAGACTGTGTGGCGAGGAGGATCATGTTGTTTTAGTATATTTCGACCGAGGAGCAAGATGCTTATATTTTGACTAAGGCATTGTCAAAGTGTAAATTCAAGTTCCATAGAGACATGATCAGGGTAGTAGATAATCCCTTTCTTGTTGAGAGGAAGTGTTGAAAATAGCAACAAGAAATGCTAAAAAATAGAAATGTTAAAAATAGCATTGCTATAGATAGCATTTCAGGATATATTCCAATTTTATTTTGTCCTTGAATTAAAATTGAGAATTAAAATTCGAATTTAGTCTCACCAGCTGTTTGAAAAAATAATTAATTAATTCATCTTGAGTTAATTAGTTGGAGAAAGTCAAACATGATTTCTTTGTGAAGTCATGCAACAATTATCCCTTTGATTGAGGAAGTTATCCCTTAATTAAGGAGATAAGGATGAGTTGTATTTGAGTTGTAATTAGTTAGCTCAGTTAACTGAGTTAAGTTTAGTTAAATTAGTTCCAAACAGTTTGAGGAACTAATTGTGAGTTCAGTCAGTTAATTCATGCATGCATACAACTAGTGTTCTCCAGATAACTGAACATTCTCTCATAAATAACTCATGCATATCAGTTCAGACAAAGACCCAATTGAGATTAAAGGCAGGGACAATGTCCTATCAGGTGCTAGGGTTTTCCTATAAGAAAATCTCTTGCATGCATAAGGAATTCATTCCTTCAATATTGCATAGTTACTACAAAGGTCAGAGTAGTGTGTGAGGTGAGAATCACATAGGTTATAGCTGAAGGACCCAGGGAAAACTGCGCAAGGAAATAGGAGGCTTGGAGGATAGAGGAGAAGGCATATGTGTTGTCTATTCTGTTTATGAGCAATAGTGAGGGATTGTACTAAGAGCTGAATAGCTTGAGAGCTAAAGCTTTGTGTAATCCTAAGATATTTCCATTTGTATGATAATACAGATAGCAGGGTTTTTAGCTGAGGCTTTCCCTAGAGTATTCTTTTGTGTTTCACATGTGATTGACTCTTCTTCTCTGTTATATGTGTTCTATTTGATCTTGCTCAAAATCGATTAAGCTTCCGCAAGTTTGATTGTAGAAGTAGATTAAGTATTTTGCTTTAGTACATTGCATAATCAGTTTAATAAACAGTGAGAATTTCTACAATACACACCTTCACCAAAGCGAACTAGTGTATAGATCTACAAATGCTTACTTATAACTTTGCTACAATTCCAGACTTCAGACATACCCAAATCATCATATATAAAGGATAAAATGTGTGTTAGCAATCAGATCTAGCCTATCCATTATCATATCACATAATAATAAATCATTATGATGATCCATCATTAGATCTCATCCATCATCAAAAACTCAGGTGCATACTTAGTTCAGATCAAGCAAAGCATCACAAACCCATAACATGCATATTTTCTTTTGATCTAATGCTTCATAAGATATTCATTGTTTGTTCACATAGCCCTTTGATCTTCTCCTCCTTATATATTTTTAGGCCTTTCTTAATACTTCGAACCAAAACAACTTAGGACCCGTGGTATCCTTGAATGGGATCAAATAGTGGTTACTCCGCTCAATATTGTGGGCTAATACCATGGTATTGACCCTTGGTATTCTTTCACCTTAATTTCCTTAATTTTTCATCCCATACATGCTTTTACTTCTATGAAATTGCGTGCATACGTATACGCTCTTTTTGTACAGTGAACCCACGTGTACATGCTCATTTTGTACAATGACCCTGCGTATACAACTTAAGATACCTAAAAACATTCTTTTTCATCAATTGCTTGATTCTAATATGTAGTCCTTTGTTCCATCATCCTATTGTTTTGTACCATTACTTTTTTACCTCTTAGTAGACTTGTCGTAATGTGATTTTCCATTGTATATCACTTCTGAACTGATTTCTTTGAACTGCCCTGCATTTTGCCACATCTATAAACACAACTGTCATGCATTCTGTCACATCCTGTTTATACTTTTATCAATTAGTTCACTCATCAAATATCAAGGACAACACATATTAACAATCTCCCTTTATTAAACCTTTGACCATTATTCTCTTCCCTCATTCTGTCACCTCTGACCTGTAGATTCATCTCTGTTGCATCAGTCTGTCACCTTTGATCTATCCTGTAGATTCATCTAGTTGCCATATACTTGTTCTGCTACAAGTGGATTGCCATCAAGTACAACACATGCATCATAATGCCAACAATCCCCCCCTTTGGACTTGATGGCAACCATGTTGGTGTTGATTACTGCAAGCTGTAGAAACTGTTAGAGATAACAAGCAACACCAAAATACTCTCCCCCTTTGATATCAAGGGCAAAGGGTGAACCAAGATATTATCCCCCTTTGAGATCAAGGGCAAAGGGTTGACCAAAATGAAGACTTCCATATTTGAACAACTGAATATGAACATTGATCATGCTCCCCCTAGGCACATGCTGAATTCTCTCATTAAACTCCCCCCTTGTACATGCTAAGATGCACTAGATCATCCATGCTCCCCATGAGCACATGCAGAATCTGCAAAAATATTTTCCAAAAGAATAACATGGCTCTCAACTATGTGATTATGAGCTTCCTATCACTAATGACTCATACAATTACATCAATCTCCAAACCAAGTGGGGATATACCAAATTTGACTCATCTACCCAACCAAGTGGGGATATACTAAATTTGACTCATCTACCCAGGCAAGTGGGGATATACCAAATGTTTATACATGATTAAAATATAGTAATTATTATATCATCCTTCCCATGCATAGTGGGATTACCAATTACATCATATGATAACAAAGGACTCATTAAAATACTATGACAGATAGAGATATATTATTACATTATGGGCCTTTATATGACCTTTACATCCAATTATATACATGAAAAGGACCAAATATCTAAACAAGACCATGATATTCATCAGCAAATATCATACACCATATATGATCTACACCATAAGCATCTGTCAGAAACATCCAGACCAACAACCTGTATATGTCCATCATCAGTTCCCAATATATGTAATTATCATCAAGCTGTGACAAAGTATGTTGCATATAGATATCAGCTCATCCTCTTTATCTCATCAATATCAACTTGCTTTGTTTCCTTAGTATAAATATCCTTATCATAACCTTCCATGAATCAACTAAGCATGTGTCATATCTCTAAGCAATAACAAAAAATTATTCACATCATGTCATATGTATGTGAAAACACCATAGTCATCATCTATGATCATAACATCATTATCAAGAACTGCATGATTTTTCCACAAGAACCCTCAATATATCAACCATGTATCATCACTAGGAAACATCCCACATCTAATAAGCATCAACTATGATAATAAACATGTGTGAGTATCAAACTTATTATCATGAAGTATGAAGTCATCATCATTATGTGACTAAGTAAGCCATGTCTCCAAATAGATATGTCTTCATGAAACTTGCAATATCCAACTAACAATATTTATCAATATGCATAATGTGTATCCATCAAATATATAGCAACATGTATCTAGCTTCTCATCAATGTGAAAAGAAAACCATGAGGTCACAGTGATTTGTCAAACTTTCTTGATACCATCAAGATCAAAAATCGTCAACCAATATATCATGTGAGAGCCAAGAACTACGTGAATCTTGCACCATAACTGCACCATATGAACTTTATAAATCTTTGAAGGCATGATGACAACAACATAAAAGAAATGAGTGACTCTTATCATCATGAAGTTGTGTACTCAAGCTTTGTTCTTCTCCTTGTCCTTATGAAGATCACCATGTATATGTACTATATTCATCATCAAAAAGTCATCCACTATCGTTCATAAATCTGATCTGAATAACAACTATGTAACCCTAATGTTACAGATCCATTTGGGCACATCAAATCCCAACATCCAGATCAATGTTTTAGGGCTCATCAAATCCTAATTTCAGTTGCATCATGCCCTAAACAAGTCACCCCTTTTAATCCTTGCTTCCTAGACAATTTCATGACTTGAAGACATCCAGAAATGGCCTCTAGAGGGACCAACGCAGGTAGTCCCTTATGAAGGTGCGTTGTAGAGTAGTTAAGTCCACTGCTAAGGTGCTCTGCAGAGCACATAGGCTTCCTTTCACCTGCGCCGGGCAAGAATGAGCGAAATTCACATAGGGTTTGGGGAATATTCTTATCTTTTGGAGTCATCTAGAAGTTTCCATCACTTATCAACTCCTATGAGCTTCAAAATCGATGAGGAATGAGTTAAGGTGCATCCTATCCTCTCATCCCTTCCTCCATGGAACTAATTATAAGTATGGAAGGCCATTCAATGCCACCATTAATGACAAAACCTCCTTAATCTTCCTATAAATTGACCACTCATCTAAGTGATCAAGGGCTGGATTATGTTGAATTGTAAGGAGATAATGCTGCTATGAGATTTGGCTTTGAAGCAAGTATTGTGATGCTACAAGTCTGTCATGCTTTCGATGTGATGTGGATGGGATCCAAGCTGGAGGAATGGCTATGAATCAGACACCAATGGTTGTATTTCCTTATTCTATCTAATAAAGTGTTTGGACCTTTTTCCCATATGTTTATATTGTTTCATAATGCTTATTTGTGTGAATTGTATCTGATTCCTTTCACTTATATTCAATATATCGTATGCTTTGATCGGTTTTTGTCTTCTGTTGTGTTTATAGGGTACTTCTCAAGCGGATTAAGTATGGGAAGGAGCGACCGAATCGATACAAGGAAGATGAGAGGAAAGCGGAACTACAGGTAGGCCTTCTATCATCTCATCTTCTCATCTTATCTATTTCTTATAGGAAAAGTATAAAACACTTTGAACTGTTGTTCTAAGTAAAACTACTTATCTAGGGAATTAGTATTTATCCGTAGATACTAAATTCTCCAAAAAAAATTGGTGACTTCAATGGGGAAACTATCACCTTTCCTAGTAGCTTATTCACCTCCTAAGACATTCTTGTAGACCCTACTTGTGTTCATTGATTGTATTTCAGCTCGTTTTTATTGAATTTTGGTCAAAAATTGAGGTTAGATGACTCTTGAGTGGCCTCTCAGAAATCAGCATAGGCTTGGTCAGGGGATAGTGCTCTACAAAGCACCCTTGAGTGAGAGACAATGCTCTGTAGCGTAGTTAGTCCCTCTTTTACCTGTGCTGATCCACCTTAGGTCAAATTCCCACCTTTGGATTGAGTTTTTTACCAAATTTTCTCTGTTTGTTTGTTTGTTGATTGGTCAATGAATGTAATGTCTCAGAGAACAAGTTTTTATCTCCTTTGCCATCCCTACTTTGACCTGATTGATTTATGTTTCTTAAATGTTTTATTTGCCATTATCAATCCATAGTCAAAGTTAGAATATAGTTGATTAATCTTTGTTCGAAAAAAAGTTTTGTAAAGTCTTCTTTTCCTTCAAAACAGAACTGTCGTAAAAGTCTTCGTTCTTATGAAAGATTGATTGATTGCATGCGCTTATTTCCTTTTTGTTCATCATAACATTAAGGGATTCGAAAAGAAATACATGCATGTTGCATTGAAATTTTTTGTGTGTGTTCATAGGAATAGTGTAGGGAAATTGCATTTAGATTGTGATCTTTGCTCTTTGATCGAAAGAAATATGATTGCTTTATCCCTAAGTAGTTAGGATTTTCATTGTTTAATTGAATGGAAATAATGATTATCATGATAGTTGCATTTTAGGAATTGCAAACATACATCATGTGGTGAACCTTGAAAGGCAAATTCTAAAGAAGATCAACTTAAAATTAATCTGAATTTACCTAATCGAGCATTTTCACCTAATGAAAAAAATTTAGTGGTTTTAGGCTAGAGACGTGTTCCGGCATCGTAAAACAAAGCAACTATTTCTAACTTGTCTGCAATACATTCCAAGTGTGATACCTCATTCCACGTACGTGAGTATATCATAGCTCATCCACGTACCTTTGGGTATATAGGGCGGTGTTACAGTACGTAAAGTATACGGGAATGCTCTCATTGTGCGGTTTTGCATTAGATAGCACTTATACGGATTGGGCCTTCACGTACTTTCGGGTATAGATGGGAGGGCAACACTAGGCTGCTATCCATCCTTAGGTAACCGAGTCGGTTGCCTTGTACATTGTGATACACCGAACACAACATTCGGGGAGATTGCTTGCCCGTACTTCTTTGTTCGCTAGGAGGTATTCTGCAGTTCACAATTGCTTGGTAAACCTTTTGCATAGATTATCCCTCTTTGTTTTGTTATGTTACTTTAATTAAAATAAAATTAATTGACCATGGACAACATCCTCCACGCTCACTCCTTAGTTGATCTTATGTTGAAACATATGGTGACAAATCCAGAGTCCACCGATCAAGGAATTCCTTTTGATGGGAATCCTAGTCCTTTTCCTCCTTTCGTAAATATCGGTGCTCCTTATATGGCTACATTATCCTTACCGGGAATTACCGTTGGCTTGCTAGTATGGTTGTTTTCAACCTCCTTGGTTCAAAATGTCATGATTTCTTCACAATCGAGTACACCTCCAACTGGAAAAAATCAACCTCCAGTTGATCCTAAGGTTGACCCTTTGCTTTCTTCCTTGGTTTTTTCTTCCTCCCCTTCTTCCTCTTCGCCTAGTGAAAGTATTGGTACTAGTAACTAGGTGGCTAAGAAGAAGAAGAAAGGGAGGAAGAAGAAGAAGAAGCAAGTTCAGCAGAGGGGAAACCAAGAAACCATTGCTTTGAATACAACATCTGATGAGAAATTGTCCATCAAGCCTCACAAAGTTCGATATCCATGCAAACTTTGTGCGGGAGAACATATTCTTCGAAATTGTCCTAATATTCCTCAGATCTTAGAAGAATGGTCTTCTCGTTCACATCATCTTGTGTCATCAACCTCTGGAGATCATGTTGGTGACACACCATCAACTAGTAATAGTAAAGTTCATGAAAAGAAGGGTAAATTTAGGTTTCCCTGTAGGTTATGTGAAAGGAATAACCCCATTCACCTTTGTCCTTATCTGGACCAAGCCAAAAAAGTTTTGGATAACCGTCTTGTTTCACCATAGCGGCTTCCATCTGGTTACAGGAAACTCTCCCTAAGTCCTTCACTAGTTGACTTATTTACTGACCAAAATCAACCGTCAGCCAAACCCACTCTCTCTGAAAGTGAATCCTATGAATCTATACCTGACCCAAATCAATAGGTCGAGGTAATGATTGACCCGATTTCACCTTTAGCTAATCATACCTTTCTCAAAGAGAGTGAATATGATACCACTCAGGTTCATTTTGTTTCTTCAGATTCCAATAAGCTTGGGGGCAATCCTCCTGTTCCATCAAGATAGGAGGAAAATCCTCCCGCTCTCGTAACTCAAGGGGTTAATTCTCTCGTTCTTACAGGACCCCCTCCAAGTAGTCTTGTCACTTCCTTTGATTGGAATCGACTGGCAGGATTCCGTCTTCCTTCTTTCGTGCCTTTTTAGATCATAGTACAAGTTTGTAATATGATTGTATCTAGCACTATTATAGATGAAGGTGCATCTGTAAGTATCCTTTCCTCAATTGTTTGGCAAGTGCGCGGTTCGCCGCCACTTGTACCTGTTACCCCTAATATATTGCCTTTTAATAGAGGAACCAGTCAACCATTAGGGATCCTCCCTCAGTTACCTATTACTTTGGGAGGAAAAATCATTTATCTGAATGTGATGGTAGTCCCAGGCCCTTTAGATTACAATTTACTTTAGATAGAGGAGGAATGACCTGTTATAGAGTTTTGTGAACCCAACATTTTGGACTGCCAAGTGATTCCATCATCAGGGGATGCGACAATAGATATTCTTCAACCTTAATGATGTATCCATGAGCTATGTTTACTTCTTGGGCGCGACTATGTTTACGACATGGGAGCTATTGTCTCGACACTCCTTCGAGTGATTTGTTTCCCACATGAAGGCAAAATTGTCACGGTTGACCAGCTTTCATTTCCCAGTCCAAATATGGCTTCCAGTCAACCATCTTCCCTAAATGGTCCTTTTGTACCAATGGTATCCTCCCCGCCACAGGTTAATTATGTGGCAACCTGTTCCATGCCTACATCAACTGATGATCAATTCAGTGATGTTGTACATTATGTACTAGGGTCATTGGAACCAGATCTATCTTTCTAGAGTATTGTTCTCCCATCAGATGAGAACCTCTTGGAAGTCATGACCTCTTATGAGTCGTGAACAAGGGTCTACGAGAAGAGTTCCTTGTCTTGTGTCAACCTCATTAAAAAAATGAAACAAAGGGTATGAGGATAGTTCTTTTACTATGTCAACCTCATTAAAAAATGAAACAACTTCACCGAGGATGGTTTGTTGTCTTGTGTCAACCTCGTTAAAAAATGAAACGAGTATGAGGATAGTTCCTTGTCTTGTATCAAACTCATTGAAAAATGAAACAAGGAGTATGAGCATAGTTCCTTGTCTCGTGTCAATCTCGTTAAAAAATGAAATGAGGAGTATGAGCATAGTTCATTGTCTTGTGTCAACCTCGTTAAAAAATGAAACAAAGGTCCTGAGGGTAGTTCTTTTACTGTGTCAACCTCGTTAAAAAATGAAACAAGGATCTATGAGGATAGTTCGTTGTCTTGCGTCAACCTCGTTAAAAAATAAAACCAAGGATATGAGGATTGTTCCTGGTCTTGTATCGACCTCGTGAAAAAATGAAACAAGGAGTATGAGCATAGATCCTTTTCTTGTGTCAAGCTCGTTAAAAAATGAAATAAGGAATCTGAGCAAAGTTCCTTGTCTTGCGTCAATTTCATTAAAAAATGAAACAAGGTCCCCTGGAGAAAAGTTCCAATTCGAGTCTTTGTTTAGATCGCATAAAATCCCAGTCGATTCTTTCACTTGATCTCATAAATGAACCTTCATTCCATCCACTCGATAGCCACGAGTAGTCTACTTAGGTGAATGTAATGAAGCTTGGGGGGCATGCACCTAGTGGTAAAGTTAAGTTTCCCTATAGGTTATGTGAGGGGAATCATCCCATTCACCTTTGTCCCTATCTGGACGAAGCCAAAAAGGTGTTGGATAATTGTCCTGCTTCACCGCAGTGACTTCCATCTAGTTACAAGAGACTCTCCCTTTCATCATGCTAGGGGCATGTAAACCAATCTCAAGCATAGTTCTTCGTTTCAAGCTTGTGTAAAAATGAAACTAAATTCAAGCATAGTTATTTGTTTTAAGCTTGTGTAAAAATGAAACTAAATCTCAAAAATAGTTCTTCGTTTCAAGCTTGTGTAAAAATGAAATTGAATTCAAGCATAGTTCTTCGTTTCAAGCTTGTGAAAACATGAAACTGAATACAAGCATAGTTCCCTATGGTTCAAGCTTGTCTAAAAATGAACCCATTTCCATTTTAACCCTCGTGATTGCCATTCTATCAGACCCTTTCATCAGATAAGCCTTGGTTGTTTTCATCCCATTGCCACCATCCCTTTGGCCGATCATACACTTTCACTTGGTTGTTTTACCCTTTTTGAGGAACAACTACAATGAGTGGTCTTATTAGCCAACCTCTTCACAAAAAGTAACATGTTTTGAGAAGTTCCAACATCACTGGAACTAGTTGCTATCCTAGACACCACTCGTTCCTCAAAAAGGAGTCCTCTTTAAGCTCTTTTCAGACTATCTAAATATGAAAAGATTGTCGAGCGCTTGTCCTTTCCAGCTTGTTAACGGATTGGAAACGACATCTCTCTTGTATTTACGCTTTTTTGGGCTTGAAATATTAATTTACGAAAAAAGAACTTGTGGAGTTTTTTTTTTGTCCTTGTTCAAACTCCCTAAACATGAAAAGGACCGAGTTATCTTTTTCGTTAAACTCGTTAAAACATCAAATAGCAACAAACTTGTCCATCTAGACAATACCGAGTTTTACCTTCGCTAGACTAGTTAAAACATCAAATAGTGATGGATTCACTTGAAGGGTGAAATTATACAACAAGCATATGTTATCCTCCTCAAGCTTGATAAAAATG
This sequence comes from Pinus taeda, assembly GCA_000404065.3. Taxonomy (NCBI): domain Eukaryota; kingdom Viridiplantae; phylum Streptophyta; class Pinopsida; order Pinales; family Pinaceae; genus Pinus; species Pinus taeda. The sequence continues at coordinate 107,430 of APFE031193812.1, read as the reverse complement.
AAGAGGTATTGGTCAGCAATGACTGAGGAAAATGGGAAAAGGGGAAAAACCGCTTTATGGTAGCAGGTCGCTCTTGAACATGACACTTTCAGTCCATCACTGTGACAAATTCGGTTGGGTTATTAGCTTGATGGTTATCACATTGTTGGTCTATCATACCATCCATCACTTTGTTTTAGGTCAATGCTACCAATTCACTTTAGTGTCACCGACATGTTCAAGAGAAGTCATTCAGTCAAAATTCATATTTTGTAATACCAAAAAACTTCATTTTCATGAGCGCCATTCCTGAACTTTGTGTCATTAGTCAAATTCGATCTCTAAAATCACTACCCTCGTTTTGTTTCATTGATGTGGGATACATCAAGGCCTTCTCATGACAAGTCGCTTCTTTTCAACATCAGCACATTATCTAAGAAGTTGACTAAGAAACACCCATTCAATACCTTGAGGCTTGCATGCATCAATGGCAGGCTTCTCACTTCCGGTGATAGGCATACATCAATGGCCTTCGACTAAAAGACTTTGTATGGTGTTTGACATCAAATCATCCATTCACACCATGCAAAATGTATTTCCGTACCTTAAGGATCATTATCATTATCGGTGATTTCTCTCGCATCTGTTAACATCTTACATCATTGGCTGGTAATCAGATGGTGTCTTCCCATGTTCGACTTCAGATCACATATTTAGATGGTTAGACTCCTACTTGAGCGAATGGTTGAACGAGATTGAAGACCCCAGATCTAGTTTCATCCATCCAGGTTGCGATTTCAGGAGTACTAAATCATATGTACAATGGCTTTACGTTGATGGTCATTCCGATCACGGGTCTATATCTGTAGACGACTATTTATGTACATGTAATGAAAGTTTATAAGCTGAGCATGGGTATGCCTTCCCTCATAATTCATGTAAAATCAAATATCATGATATATGTATTGTAATTGATGCAGGTCACCTTCCACTTTGATACCTCCTCATCACATCGTAAAGCATTTCATTCGACATTGGCATTTTCCTGACTTCATGCTTTAGGGGGAATCCATTACAGATCCATTTGGGCACATCAAATTCCAACATCCATATTAGTGTTTTAGGGTTCATCAAACCCTAATTTCAGTTTCTTTATGCCCTAAACAAGTCACCTGTTTGAATGCCTCCTTCCTAGACAATTTCATGACTTGAAGACATCCAGAAATGGCCTCTAGAGGGACCAGCATAAGTAAGCCATTATGAAGGTGTGTTGTAGAGCAGTTAAGTCCACTGCCAGGGTGCTCTGCAGAGCACTTAGGCTTCCTTTCACCTGCATTGGGCAAGAATGAGTGAAATTCACATAGGGTTTGGGGAATATTCTTATCTTTTGGAGTAATCTAGAAGTTTCTCTCACTTATCAACTCCTATGAACTCGAAAATGTATGAGGAATGAGTTAAGGTGCATCCTATCCTCTCATCCCTTCCTCCATGGAACTAATTCTAAGTATGGAAGGCCATTCAAAGCCACCATTAATGACAAAACCTCCTTCATCTTCCTATAAATTGACCACTCATATAAGTGATCAAGGGTTGGATTATGTTGAATTGTAAGGAGATAATGCTGCTATGAGATTTGGCTTTGAAGCAAGTATTGTGATGCTACAAGTTTGTCATGCTTTTAATGTGATGTGGATGGGATCCAAGCTGGAGGAATGGCTATGAAGCAGACACCAATGGTTGTAATTCCTTCTTCTACCTAATAAAGTGTTTGAACCTTTTTCCCATATGTTTGTATTGTTTCATAATGCTTATGTGTGTGAATTGTATCTAATTCCTTTCACTTATATTCAATAGATTGTATTTTTTGATCGGTTTTTGTCTTCTATTGTGTTTACAGGGTACTTCTCAAGCGGCTTAAGTACAGGAAGGAGCAACGAAATCGATACAAGGGAGACGAGAGGAAAGCGGAACTACAGGTAGGCCTTATATCTTCTCATCTTATCTATTTCTTATAGGAAAAGTATAAAACACTTTAAACTGTTGTTCTAGATACAGCTACTTATCTAGGGAATTAGTATTTATTCGTAGATACTAAATTCTCCAAAACACCCACACAATACAAGTATCATCTGAGACTTTATCATAGGCAACTCATAACTGTAGCATAGCATGATGTATCATTTAAACACTTCAACAACATAAGTACCAAAGACTTATGAACATAATGCCAAAAATGCATTATTAGAAGCATAGCATATTCTCCCCCTAAACCTGTGCCAATTGTTTACAGTCAAATCTGATCATTGCATATATCAGTAGGGATCATCAAGGCATCATCATCAACTAGTTATACTTCAAGTCATTAACAACTTATGAGGGTGAAAATCAATTCTACATATCATCAACAGATTGTCATCATCATCAATTAGAACAAAAAAGATAATTGATAATTGACTAAACCATATCATACCCCTTTTCCTGAGTCATTCGCACAACTTCTTCATCAAACCAACATATACGTGACTGTGCAACTTCAAACTCACATATATACACAACTTGTCTTCATGATAACTGCGTATGAGAATTACAATACTGAAATTTCATACTTTCAATTCCACCTGAGTTTGTTTTGTCTGTATACTAAGTTATGCCACATGTTTCTGACTATACTTCCTTCTTCTTCAATACCTTGGAGTGTGATGAATTTTGATTCTTTTGGTACATTGGCCGAAATTTTCTCTATGTCCAAACTTTTTACAAGCATAACATATTATATGTTTCATATTCCCTTTATAGTAGTCAATGTCTTTGTGACCAAACATGTTGCAATAAAAACAATATCCCTTAAAGTACTTGGAAGCTGATGATGTTTCTGTGTGATAGTTATTGGCTTGAATCATTCTACTTCTACATTTGGCTGCAACATTTCCAAAATTATGGCATATAAAACATTCAACATTATTCATCATAGGAAATAACTGATTATCACTTCCATAGTTAGGAATAAATGATTTTCTTTGAATTCTTTCTTTCCTTGGTTGTTGATGGCATTGACCTCTTATCTCATTGTTGAGTATTTCATATTTTGCATTAGAGTTCCTTGCCTCATCTTGTGATCTAGATTCACCTTCAATAGTCTCATGAAAATGAAGACTAGATTTGATGGTAGGAGACCTTTGACTACTAAGAATATCATCCAAAATCTTAGTATTATCTTGAAATCATAAAAGTTTATCCTTTTCTTCTAATTTACCTTTTAGGATATTTACGTCTACCTGATATTGCTCTTCCTTTTCAAGATACTACTTCTTCATGATTTCTTCATCTTTTCTTCCTTCTTCCACTTGTTACCTTAATTCGAGAACTTCATTTTCTTGTTCTTCAAAAGCTTGGAGTAGTTCTTCATTATTCTTATTTGAATTTTTGAGATCTTCTTTTAGAGAAACGATCGTAGCTTCAATACCTTCACAATAGATGGTTCTTTCTATAAGTTGCTTGGTTTTTGTGTCCTTTTCATTCACTTCATTTCTCAATGATGCCACTTCCTCCTGTAGCCTTTGACTTTGATCTTTCTTTTCCTTGTACTGCTTATTTATTTTGTTTCCTTCCTCAAACTAGGCCTTTAACCTGGTAACTTCTTCTTTGTAGGCACATTCCCTTTTATCAATTAGATTTTTTTGATCTCTAATTTTGTCTGTGAGCTTTTTAAATTCTACCTCTATTTGATTTCTTTCTCTTTCACCCATAGGAGAAAATTCAATTGTTTTGATGTCACATTTATTATCTTCAAATGAATAGAGAAATGTATCACCAGAGGATGACAAATTCGTACCTGGTAGTTCTTTTTCTTGTTCATCTTCATTCTGAGGTGATTCTGAATTTGAAGAGTTGCTTCCACATAGTGGCCAATCGTCTCTCCAACTGTCACCATTCCTTTGAGATGTCTTGTTCTTTTAAGGTGCTTTCTTCTTTTGCTTCTTTCCCATTGATACTATGGATCTCCTTCAAGCGATCAAGCTTCTACCAAATGACCTGCTCTGATACCAATTGGGAATATACTGGGGGGGGGGTGAATTAGTATTTACAAATCAATAAGTTTTCATTTTCCATAGTCAGATTTATATATGCTACTTCAGTGAAGGGAACTCACGTGTGTATGCAACTATTCTTAAGGCAACCAACGTATATCCAGTGAACTTATGATTCAATTAATTCATCATATGTTGATATCTAGTCAGTGCATTAATACTTTATTAAACATTAAATAGTAACCATGTGTAGTAATAACAGAATAAACCATCACACATAAGCAACACAGATAGCCACCAAGATTTAGGGTGGAAACCCAATGCGGGAGAAAAACCACCGACTGTTGTTGTCTCTGTCTTCTTTTAATATAAAGAATAATTTGTTTACAATATTGTACTCATGCAGACTCATACCAGTATGCAGGAACCCACCTGCAGAAGGATACAACCTTCCCTCATTCTCCAACTTCTACTGGAAGGGAGCTACAACCCCCTATTTCTTGTGCTAGCTGATATGTTTACTAGTACGTAGGCACCGACCTACATAAGGCTATGACCTTCACTCATTCTCCAGCTACTACTAGAAGCGAGCTCCAACCCTATGATTAAATCACCAGCCACAACTTGCAAAAATCTTCGACTTCCTCACTGAAAGCTCCAACCCTTAGCATCCTCCAGGGACCACATTTCATAAATTTTCATACTTGATACTCCTCGTACATAACAACACAATATGTAGGCCACGTTTCATCAAATTTTCACATTGGACCCATTAGTAACATTGAAGCTTAAAATAAATCACCACTACAATACATCCATCAAATACATCTCTGACACAACTGAATCAACCACTTATTCAAATTTAATCAAAGTCAACCAATCAACTAGAACATACATATCACTATAACCTGTATGCATATCTGAACCCAGAACACTGCATCAACAACCAGAACCAACTGTAACCTCAAAAGTCGTGTGTTAGAATGTATACGGTCCTTCAATGAAGCCAACCTGAGTGTATACGCTACTTCCTTTAGCCCAACCTGTGTATACCTCTAAAGATACTGAATCATAAAACCTCTAAACCACAAATTGTATCAATCAGTGGAATTCTGAAGATCTACTGTCATATTACAGAGTTCTAAACAGATAGCAACAAGGATCACCCTTCTTCTCAATCAATCAATCAATCCAATTCAATTTCCTTATACATTTAGTTCTACTTTTAGATCTAAGAAGACATGATTAACAAAAAAAAGTAAAATAGTAGCACTGATCTGATAGATCAGTCAGCCCTGAACATCAAGCTTTTATTTTGCATATGCTACTTGGAAGAGCTGAACCAACATGTATACACACCTTCACCAAAACGAACCAGTGTATAGATTTGCAAATACTTACTTATAACTTCACTGCAATTCTGGACTTCAGACATACCCAGATCATCATGTATAATGGATAAAATGTACGTTAGCAATTAGATCTAGCCTATCCATTATTAGATCACATAATGATAAGTCATTATGATCCTGATCCATCATTAGATATCATCCACCATCAAACACTCAGGTGCATACTTAGTTCAAATCAAGCAAAGCATTAGAAACCCATAACATGCATATTTTATTTTGATCTAACACTACATAAGATATTTATTGCTTGTTCACATAGCTCTTTGATAATCTCCTCCTTATATAGTTTTAGGCCTTTCTCAATACCTAGGACCAAAACCACCTAGGACCCGTGGTATTCTTGAATGGGATCAAATAGTCGTTACTCTGCTCAATATTGTGGCTAATACCATGGTATTCTTTCACCTTAATTTCCTTAATTTTTCATCCCATACACGTTTTTTCTTCTTTGAAAGTGCGTGAATATGTATACGCTCTTTTTGTACAATGAACTTGCGTGTACACACTCTTTTTGTATAGTGAACCCGCGTATACAACTTAACATACCTTAAAACATTCTTTTTTTCAATTGCTTGATTTTGATCTACAGTCCTTTGTTCCATCATCCTATTCTTTTGTACCATTACCTTGTTACCTTTGAATAGACCTGTTGTAATGTGATTTTCCATTTTACATCGCTTTTGAACTGATTTCTCTGAATTGCCCTACATTTTTTCACATCTATAAACACATCTTCCATCCATTCTGTCACATCCTGTTTATACTTTTATCAATTAGTTCATTCATCAAATATCAAGGAAAACACATACTAAAAATATCCCTGTATTAAACCTTTGACCATTATTCTCTTCCATCATTCTGTCACCTCTGACTTGTAGATTCATCTCTATTCCATCATTCTGTCACCTTTGATTTGTCATGTAGATTCATCTAGTTTCCATATACTCGTTCTGCTACAAGTGGGTTGCCATCAAGTACAACACATGCATCATATTTCCAACACTGACTATAGCACTTAGGTCCTTAGCTCTACCCAATCTACCAACAACTTCATGTGAAGGGGAATTCAGAAAGAAAGGCATGCTTAAGACTATTTTTTGTTTTAAAGCTCCTTCCATGGTTCTCCAAATGAAGCGGGGTGGAATCCTTTTCCTTTGCAGACCAATTCTTCATCAGGGTCTGTAAACAATTCTATCACACTTTGGATTCTGATATGCTTGTATATCCATTTGTCTCCTTCCATGGAGAGACTTGTAACTTATGACATGATAATTTCATTGACTGGTATCCGCTTTCCTTTAATTGTTGTGACTTCATTACACAAATTCTGTAAAAAATTCTAAAGGCACAATGTTATCAAATCCCTACAATCGGGTGAAATATTCAAGCCAACCTACCATCTCTAAGATTCTTCGGGCTTCCTCAGTCACCCATAGTGAAACAGGCTCATTTTGGATGATTTACCCCCCATTGTTGTTGTTTTGGAAGAGATTACTGCCAATGAACTATATGTAAAGTTGTTTCAATCTGGAATTCCTCTAATGGAATGAGAAATATGGCAGAGTAACGTCGTTCAATGTGCTTTTATGTGATGAACTCGCCATATTTGTTAATTTTTCTTAGTCACTTCATGCATGTGCTATGCCTTACCCCCTCACAATAGGAAAGGTCGACCATGACCGGAGAAGTTATGGAAATTAAATGTTCACACAGAAGTAGTCATTATCGTGAAGGGGAGTGGTCAAATTGAACGCAACTAGATGGAAGAAGTAATTAACTATCATAAATGTGTGGATTGCTGACGTACTATAATCATTAGGAACTTTTAAAAAACATAATTATAACGATATACCATGTGTAAAATTTTTTCCTTAATAAATAACCTTTGAAGATCATAAAGGCATATATCGAGTGACATTCCTTTATAAGTAAAATGTATATTACAGAGGTCCAAAATTTTAGAATTTGTTCCTGCCATAGTTAATATACCACCTTTAGTTGTTTTCTAAAAATATAAGTGTAGATATTGATGATGGTGATCTCTTTATGAAGAAAAAGGAGGTTTAATGACATAATCGTGATAAGGAATATTCCAATGCTACAGGCAGAGCTACTGCTTCAAGCAGGCATCCATAGCCTCGACAAAGTTTCCTTTTTAACCTGTAGATGAGACAATGTCCTATGAATGATATATCATATTATTATTTTGAATTATTTTTCTCAAAAGGTCATTGCTCTAATGTGGTGACCAGATAACAACAATGCCACTCACTAGATCATAACAAAGTGAACAAGCCGAATCATGATGAGACCTCTTGTCCTTTTGACACTATCGTCAAAGGCCATTACCTTGGTTTCGTAGCCACAGTGGGAATGTCACTTATTTTATTTTCCTATGATTTTGGTAGGTCGGCTCATGATGAGACCCCCTATCCTTTGAGAATGTCTAACTTTAAGTGTCATGTTTTTTAAAATTGATCTGTTTATCATCAAGGGTGGTTCATCATCTCCTTAAGATTTTAAGGATGGCAGAAGGAAGAAAGAAGATGCCAAAAGAGAATCACCATTTAAATATGTACAAGAAAGATGAAATTACTATGGTGGTGATAGATGATGAACGGTTTATGATTCTTTCAGAAAACTCCGGACAAAAAAAAAAAAAAAAACATTTAAATTGATAGGATGTTCCAGAGGAAAATGTTCTTCATAGAATGTTAGATAAGACATTATTCTTGACACCATGATAGAGTAAATATCAATTCTTTTTATGTTTATTTTTAAATATTGTCATCAATTGTGTGGAAAATAGAGACAAATTGGCGCAAAGGGAACGACAATTGTTTCGAAAGGAATCAACAATCAAAGGGAACATCATCAGAAATTAAAGGAACAACAAATTGTGCCAAAGGGAACAACAACTGTGTCAAAGCAAACAACAATTGTGCCAAAGGGAATAATAATTGCAATAAAGGGAACAGTAGTTGGAATAAAGGGAACAACAGTCGTGATAAAGGGAACAACAGTCACGATAAAGGGAATAACAATTGTGATAAAGGGAACAACAATCACGATAAAGGGAACAATAGTTGCGATAAAAAGGTACCAGATCCGCCAATAGTGTTTAGAATTATGGTACCATTATTGTGGACTTATTTGATTTCATATGTCTTGAGCCACCTTGTCTGTAATTTCCCTGGGAAATCTTGAAACCTGGAATCATATAGCAACACCCAATTGCCTTTTTGGAATGATTTCTTTTTAACTAGTCGATCATGCCATTTAGCTCTTTGTTGTTGTATAATAGTAGTGTGTTCGAAAACAAATAGACGTGCTTCATATAACTCATTAAGTTGTTGTAGACGCTAGTATTGTGCTTCTGTCAAATCTATTCCAATTTCCCTTGCAGTCTTCAGAGTTTTTATTTCGAATTCTATTTGAAAAATCGGTGGTTTGCCGACGACAAGGTGATATGGTGAGTGACCAATAGTGTTTCGCCATGTTGTCTGATAATCCCATAGGGCTTCTGGAAGCTTGGATGCCCAATTTTGATGATTAGTGGACACTGTTTTGGTTAGAATTGCCTCTAGGACTTTGTGAGTTCTTTCCACTTGTCAGTTTGCCTGGGGGTGATATGGAGAACTAAATCTATGCTTAATATGATAGTTTTGGAGGGTGGCGTAAATTTTATGTCTTCTAAATTGTGGTCCTCCGTATGGTTTTACTTCCCTTGGTAATGTGTATCACACAAATAGTTTGAACAGGAAAAGAATCACTACCTCCTCTGTGGCTCTTGGGAAAGCTACTGCTTCGACCCATTTAGTTACGTAATCTATGAAAAACAATATGTACACTTTCTGATTTGATGGTAGGTTGAAGGGGCCGAAAAAATCCAGTGCCCATCTTTCAAATGGTTCCACCACCACTTGCAGTTGTAAGGGCATTTCATCAGCTTGGCCGGGACAACCCATCCATTGACAACTATCATAGGCTTGAACATAGCTTTTTACATCCTTAAATATTGTGGGCCAATAATAGCCCATTTGAAAAACTTTGTGTTCAGTTCAGCAGTTTGAAAATTGTCCTCCACAGGGTTCATCATGGAAATCCCTTAGAATGTCATAAAATTCATCCTCTTTGATACACCTTCATATTTGAAAATCAAAACCAGTGTGGAAAAGATAACCACCAATCCAGGAAAAGTGTGCGTTGTGTTTTATGATCAATTTATTTTCTCGTGGTGATAGATGTATTGGAAATTTCCCTACCGCCAAGTAATTTTCCACATCAACATACCAAGACATTTTTATTGTTACTCCGACTAGGTGTTAATCCGAAAATTGGTCATCTATCGGCTGAAATTTGTCTACCTTATCTACTCAAGATAGGTTATTTGCCACGAAATTTTCTTTTCCTGGTCGATCCTTAATGGTGATATCAAATTCCTATAACAAAAATAACCATCTGGTCACTCGACCATTAGTAATGGTTTTATTAGCTAAATATCTAATAGCAGAGTGATTAGTGTACAAAAAAACTGGATAACCTGTTATATAATGTCGAAATTTATTGATAGCATGTATAACACATAAAAAATATTTTTCTATTACTATATAGTTTAATTCGGTAGGAGTGAATTTTTTTGTTGAGATAATAGATAGCATAAGGTTTCTTGTCTTCCTCTTGTCCAAGAACAACACCTATGGCTATGTCCGATGCATCCGTGGAGATGTGAAAAGGTAGCTCCTAGTTTGGTCCTCTTAACATTGGTGTTCTCAAAACGAGTTTCTTGAGATCTGTGAATGCAACATCACAATTGTTAGACCATTCAAATTCAACATTTCTTGTTAAGGTATATAAGGTGCAGCGATCTTTGAAAAGTGTTTTATAAATCTACAATAGTACCCTGCATAACCGAGAAAACTTCGTACCTCAGTTTGTGTGTGGGGTGTAGGTATTAAGGATTACCTCAATTTATATGGATCCACCTGAATCTCTGCAGCAGAAATAAGATTCCCTAAAACAACACCTTTAGTCATCATCATATGGCATTTTTCATTGCTTAAACACAATCTGGTAGCAATACATCGTTCAAGGACCTTTTCTAAATTTTTCATAGCTTGATCAAAGTCATCCCCAAATGGGATCAAATCATCCATATACAAATTGAGTCCTTCATTGATTAGGTTGTAGAAAATACTCAAGATTTCTCTTTGGAACGTCACTGATGCATTGCATAATCCAAAGGGTAAAACTCTGTATGTGAATGTACCCCATAGGCAGATAGATGTGGTTTTATCTTGATCTTCCAAAGCAATTTGAATTTTATTGTAACCACTGAAATCGTCTAGAAAAGAAAAGAATTTTGTCTGAGCTAAAGTATCAAGGTCCTCGTCTATGAAAGGAAGTGGAAAATGATCTTTTTGGGTGGCTTTGTTGAGTTCCCTATAATCTGCACAAATTCTCCATTTTTCATTTTTCTTAGGGACGACTACTAACAAGGAAACCCACTGGCTATCTGAAATTGGGTATATGAAGTTTGCATCCAACAATTTCTGCAATTCTTGTTTCATAATATCCCTGAGGTGCAGATTCAATCTCCTTTGGGGCTACCAGATAGGACGAGAATCTTTTTCGATATAGATATGATGGGTGCACAACTACAGGTCAAGACCTTTGATATCTAAATAGTCCTAAGTAAAAACCTGCTTGTGCTTACAGAGAACCTGAATTAGATTTTGTTGTTGATTTTCGTCCAGATCAACATTAATATTAAGGGTTTCTCGTAGTTCTATTTCAATTGGAAAGCTATTATGGGCTGTAGTTGTGGGAATATGATTATCATTTAAATTCTCTAAGGGGTCTCCTTGTGGATCATTATCAAGCATAGCTTTTATCATTTGGCATGATGGGTTTTCAATAACAGTTGGTTTATTGATGAAGTTGATGATTACATCATATTCCAATTGATTTTTAAGTCTGAGAGCTTCATCTAGAGAAAGGGGAGAGCGCAAATTTTCTTCTTGATATCGAGGCAGGCGTAACTGAAGATTTTTCACAGGCGGACTAGGTTGAGAAAGAGGATACAAAATAATATTTTTGACAATGTTTCCTTTCGCAATCATCATGTTTCTAGTTCAAAATCCTATATATGCATCCGTCATTTCCGACCATGGTGTTCCTAGTATTAACGAATGTCCATCTAGTCTACTTCTTGGGTTGATGACCAGGAAGTCTATAGGATATTCCTAGGAGTCTACAGAGACAGTAATGTCTTCCAAAGTTCCTTCCATCTTGATCACCGACCTATCGGCTAATTCTAGCAGGGTTGATGTTGGTTTTAAAGTTGTAATACCCAGGACATTAAAAGTTTCGTAGTTCAAAAGGTTAATAGCTGCTCCCAAGTCTACCAATTTGTTTGGAAAAGTGCAGCCTTGTATTTGGACAGTCACGACTAGACTTCCTAGGTCTTGATATTTAACAGGAAATTATTTTCCTAAAATAAGGTCAGATAACGTTCCTACAATGTGAACTGTGGATGGATCTTTTAGTTTTCCCCCAGGATTTTTCCCACATAATTCCTTGATCATTTTGGCATAAATTGGGATATCTTGTATAGCCTACATGAGTGAAATTTTTATACACAGATTTTTGAACTCCCCTACAATATCAAACTCAGGGTAGATGGTTGGTTTAGTTATCGTGAGTCTTTCAGGGAATGGAGGGGAAGTAGTTGTGATTTTCTCAGATTCCTATTGCTTGATTGTGTCTCCTATTGGTTCAATTTCTGAAATAACCACAGTTGAAAGATTTATAATCATTTTCTCTTCTTTATTATTTTCTTGTTCTTGATCATTCTGATTTTCTTCAAGAGAAATAATGCATCCAGATCTCAGTCGGAGCTCATTGCATCCTAAGGTATTTATTTCATAGACCGGATTCTCAACCAGTTGCACATATTGGACATGTCTATTACTGGGGTTAGGATTTAGCTGAGCTGATATTTGAGGACACAACAGAGTTTGAGGATTAGGAGGCAACTGAAATGGAGCCTGAAGTGTTGGTTGAGGTTGAGGGATCATCCCTATGGGTGGATTTACCAATACCATAGGGCACTACTAAGTTTGAGGCCATATTGGATTCTGCGAAGGCGTATTCGACCACTGTGAGGGATAATAATTGGTAACTGGATTCTGCCATAATGGGGTAGTATATTGCAAATTTGGCCATCCTGATCCAGTAAAATATTGATTCAGTCATGGTGATGTAGGATATGATTTGGATTGCGAAGTGGGATTGGAGGGTGATTGTCCCTGCCATGCATTTCCAAGATTTTGTTGTGGAATATACTAACCACCACAAAAGGAGGGATCTTGCATCATACATGAAGGGTGTGATTGCCATGGTTAGCATTGAGTCATCAGGTATGCAGGTTTTGTTTCCTCCTCAGCTTCTTTAGATATAACTTTTAATCTTGGAAGAGACAAACACTATTATTTTGAATGTTCCTTAGTAAAAATAGCACATGTTTGAACCATGTCTAGCGGGCATTCCCTTTCAATGTGTTTCTTTCAGAAATGTGGAAAGAATATGGACAATGCTTGATCTACCTCGACTTACTTCTGTTTGGCCTGCAAAATATCTAAATGTGTAGTCAATGTGCCCAAAATGTCAGTTTTAAAATCTTCTAAAAGATTACCAATTTCTATTCGCGTTACACCACCACTTGTGGTCTTACTGATTTGGGTGAGGGGATCCTGTATTCCATATCTGGCTCGTGTACTTCCACGTGAACACCTAACACACAACTTAACAATATTATCATATTCTTCTTGGTAGATATCACCTTGGCCCATTAAATTCAACATTTCTATCCATTCATCCTTCATGCCTTTTATTAAAGCAACTTTCAGTACTTCATTTGGTAAAGTAGTATAAGGTGATCTTTGTAAGTTGTAATGAAATCTCTCAATATATTCTTCTAAGGTTTCATTGTCTTTTATAATCATTTTAAAAATTTAATCCGTTATGTCCTTGGTTCAACAACAATCAAGGTATTTAATAAGAAAGGTATTTTTCATAGCATCCCAGGAATTTATAGTGCCTCCTCCTAACCCCATAAACCATCATAACGGTGCTCCTTTAAAGTAGAAGCAAACAATTTCAATTTCTTTAGATCGGTGGTATAGTCATAACCTTTGCAAAACACATCAAACTCAAATAAAAAGGTGTTTGGATCCTCTCACGTCATCCCATGAAAGGTTGGGATATTCTCTAAAGGGATATTCTTCATTAGGGCATTAGCCACTGGGTTGACAATAGGATATTCAAATGTCAAAGTTTGGTTTTGTTTTCCTTGGGTTGCCATCTGATCGAAAATATGCTAGTAATTTTTCAGGGATTTCTTGATGAGGAGGTGTTATTTGAGCAGGGAAGTTATGGATATTACTTGGCTCTTGAGGGGGTTTTACTATTCTTCCTAAGTTTTGGACCTCTGACGGTTTATGTTCTATCGAGATCACAGGAGATCTTGACTCTAAGGATCGTGGATCTGCTCCACTAGTTTCTCCTTCTCCTTCTTCCAAATTGCAAGAATTTCCCTCTTGTGAAGGGCTAGAGTGTTGAATAAATGTGCTTTGGAAGCTTTGCTCAGATCCTTCACTTTTACTGTGAATCTTAGCATGAGATGTAGTTGGTGATTCTGCTTCTTAAGGGATTACGGTAGATCCCTTCCCAAATATTTTTTGGGGTCCCATTGCTGCTTGAGATTTAGCTTTTCGAATAATTTTGTCGATGAAGGTCACTCTCCCAAGGCTCACTAGTCCTTGGGCTTTGGTTGGTTTTGATACTGGCTTATGTTCTATTACTACTTGATTCCTATTATTTTTCTTATTCATACAAACTTACATAGCCTAATCGTATCAACCAAAAGTGGGCGCTAGGCACAAGAGTTTTACTTGTCACATGTGTAGGTTCTTACCTTCCATATTCAATACCTGACCTCCCAGAGATACAACCTATAATTTGAGAACCTCCCTGGCAATGACACCAAAATGTTGAGCATTAAGATGACTCTTTAAAATCAACTTCATCATACCTTCATTAATCTTATCAACCTAGGGTTCGTCTCTTATTTCAAGGCTATCAGCACAATATATGAAAGAATACATTCTTAGTTTATGATAGAGTGTAAAATGATTGCTTCAGAAAAGTTACATTAAACATTATCCTAATTCAATCATTGCAGAGACAAATTATGACAACAAATAATTACTACTACAATTACAGTCTTATGAAAGAAGACTATTTTAATTCATTTACCATTCTATCTATCCTTCAAAAAATCCTACACATAAGGAAGACTATTAAATCACACGAATGCTTAAATGTATTACTTCTTAAAGATAACTTGTGGAATTAAAAAACTCAAAACTTTCATTCATGTAACACAATCCAATCAACAATTTCAGGAAATGCATAACAGAATTAAAAGATACAGAATTCAATCGATTATCTACCACGAAAGAAAAGGAAAGTGAATAGAAACACAACTAATGCGAATGTAGAAAAGTAACTAATTAATAATGATACATAACAGACAGTAGAACCTCCGGTGACTGGGCCCACGGTCTTTATAAGTACTGCCTTAAATAGATTCAATACAGAGGACTAAGGTAAGATCTTGCACAAATTCATTAACTTAAAAGAGTTTTACACAATGACCTTGAGAAAGTTCAAATTTAGATTGTTGTATGCAATATACAGTGAAAAAGTAATAATAAAAAATTTCCTTTGTATTTTCACTTGTTGTCTTATATATTACATTAATTACTGAATATGGATCTATCTTGAGAATTGATAGATTCTTAGGATTGCTCTTTCAACCATAAGATCCTCAGATAGTAATGATAATTTTCCTTTGACTTCATTCTTCTATCACGCTCAGGCGTCAATTTGTAAGTTTCCACAAATAAGGCATCGACTGATCCAAAATATTGCTCCATTATCTCGAGGGAACAACAATCATTCGATTTGACTGATTTGCATAACAATTTACTCGAATTATAACCATTTCGATATCTAAAAGACTCAAGCTAACTATATTATCTTCAACTCGCTTTCATTACCATTTTTCTCTTAAATCATTACAAATTAAAGGCAAACTGCTTAAAAACATAACGTTTATTTAAGGAAATAGGAGAAGAATTATTCAACAAAGTGTCTTTTATTGTTTTTGACCTTGAGATAGTAATTTACTTTGCATAAGTAATGTTGGGCTCATTTGGAATGAAATATGTAACAACCTAATTTTGTCGACTATTTAATGGTGTGGAAATAACTAAAAATGGAAGGTTGTGCTTTGTCTCGATTGATGGTCATGGAAAGAAGAGGCTCTAAGCTCTGATGTCACTACCCTGTGTTTGCAAGGGAGAGCATCTGAACCATTGCACCATAGGTTATGATAATGTTGGAATATGAGAATGAATTTTGAGGAGAAACATTGTTGAACTTATATTATCGATTAAAATTTTATAAAGCGAAACCTTCATTCAATATTTGAGACAAGGGAGTTCATCATAGAACAAAAGACTATTTTAAATACCATCAAAACAACATTGTCAATCCATAAATAGAATTTGTTTACCTCAATTTTAGTTTGTTTTATTATCATGATTAGGGATTAAATTTGAAGGGAAATATTACATTTCAACTTGAAGAGTTAATTTTATTTTTGTTTTTGGATATTGATAAGTTAAAATAAATGAATGATATTTTTTAACTAGCAACTAAAAACCTTCATTATCAAAGTCTCAATATAGCTCTGAAACCAACAGTGGATGAGGAAGTTGATTGACAAAGTCATGATTCTAGCTAAAAATATGGCAGATCTAAAGTTATCTACCTCCTCTTTTGAAGGATGGCATACATGATACTATTTCGGTGGTTTCTTCATCTAGATATATGCATTTCCTTCTTGTTTCATTATAAATGTTAGTAGTAGCCTTGTTGCAATCCTAGGTGTTTATCTTTTTGGTTTTATCATCAATTATAAATTTAATAAAATGGAAACAAGTGTTATTGCTATTCTCTTGGTCTCCTTTCCTTAATGGTAGACCAATGAGCATAAAGCATGATGGATGTTTTTTTATAAATGCGAAATAGGTCCCTGTCAATTTAGATTGGTGACCATCACGCAGAAGAAGAAGAAGGGAAAAATGCAATCTTGACATTATGTCAGCTATAGAAGCTTGTGCAGAAGGTAGGTTATTTGAGGTCACTATACTTATTCACAAATTGCATGCCAAACTTCACTCCCACCTCCTCATTCTGTAAAGTCCACTTCCAGGGAAAAATGCATCCTATCTGTTGGTGGTCGTTTGTTAAGTGGACACATTCATTCCTGAAATTCCAACACAACTTATTTATCTTGGGCAATGCAACCAGAAATATGGAGCAATTGTTTTATTCTTTTGAATCCAAAATTTGATTCGTAGCATTTCTGGATGATATCAATACACTATAGACTCTTCAAAATTGAAAAAGAATAATATTACAGAGACTCAAGCCAACACTGGCAACATTTCAAGTTATCCGAAAAGGTCAAGACAATTGTAACCAGTTTCAAACATCCCAAAGACTGTAACCATGTGTGAGACACAAAAGAGCTCCATGAATTGTTTGTCCAGTGCACAATCATTACAAAATATAGGGGAAAAATGGTACAATGTCCACTACATAATCCAAGGCAAAAATAGTACACTGTCCACTACAATTTTCCGTATTTTGAAACAAATTTTGCTAGAGGTTGATGTGAAAAAGGGCATGCTTCCCTTGCTTATATTGGGGGTGGTACCTGTGTACCAACTCTCTTTGGAATCTTGTATAATTCTAGATGCATAAAAATGCTACATGAGTGGCATAAGAATGAAAGTGTGTTGATACTAAGCTACTCTTTGTTTTACACTTTCACCAATGAAGAAAATCCCAAAATGTCTGAGGAGACAAAGTAGATAGGGAGGTACCTTACAAGGATTTTTGGTCTATTAATTCTTGACAAATGCCATATTCCTCGGACTCACAAGTCAAACATTCGGAATTTATTAATGAGAGTGAATACAAGGCTTCAAATTCTGCTACCTTGAAACTCAGAACTTATCTATGGAGCCTAAAAAATAGAACTACAAATCGATAATGACACCAAAAATTTCTATGTGAGTGCCCTTGCATCTGATCTTTGAAGACCAGATTTTATTTTGGTAGTAGTGGTGTAAAATATTATCACTTCAGAGATATGCCATTGACAATGGACACTTTCAAGGATTTAATAGCTCACGTGAAACTGTTTCTTATGATTTAAGATAGGGGAATAACATTTTGTTTACTAATTTTTATCTTCAATGATTTTTTATATGTCATGATGCTTCTCGAGTTTATGCCTCACAATGTTTCCTTTCCAACATCTGGTGCAATTCTAGTTAATAAACTTATAGTTAAGAAAAAAAATTGCATAGTCTAGCTAGTTAATAAACTTATAGTTAAGAAAAAAAATTGCATAGTCTAACTAATAGATGAAATGATCTTCTTGATAATAATTTTGATATAAAAAAGCATTTGACCATATAAATTAAAATAATGATTCATATTCATAATCATCAAAACTTTATATTTAAATTTAATTGACAAACATATAAAAATTAATATTTTACAATAAACATCGTTTTCCTAAATTATATATATCAAAGAAAATTGGTATGTATTACGAGGGTTTTAATAAAATACAAATAAAAATATTTTTATATTTAGAGATGTGAACTTTAAATGAATATAAATAATATTATTAAGAATCAACCTAAATTCATGCTAATTATACATATACCAAGTTTTAAAAGGAATTGAATTTACTAGATACAATTTTTTTTTCAAAATTTTATACTTCAAAAATGTTTGAATTTTAAAAAACTTATCTCTTTAGACACTTAATAGATAGAAAATTAAAATAAATATATTATAGAAATTATGTTAAAATATTCTATATCACATTAAACATCTCAACATATAAATAAATAAATAAAATAAACTAACCAACATTTTATTAACTAAACCCATTAAAAAATAAATAATAAATAAATATAATATAATATATATATTACCAAAAATATCAGCAAATGTGTACCCTCCAATGTGTGGTGTGCATATTTTAAGTTACTCTTCATATTCATGCAACCTTGTATCATGGTCATGCGTCCGTTCCATTTACCTCATCAATAAAAATGATAAATGAAATTAATATGAAAAAAATATAAAAATTTTAATAAAAGGATAAATGAAATTAATATCAAAAAAATAATATAATTTATATTAATGAAATAAATAAAATTAAAATGTAATATTATTTTTGAAGGTTGAATGGAAAAGTGGTTTGTATTGTTATTAGGATGGTGTAAGATTCGATTAAGTTTGGATATTTATTGGGATAATTTATTATAGCACATGTTTTTCTCACAGTCAATTTTTTTATAAAATTTGAATTTAAAACATAATGCACAAATCAACTAATAACACTTATAGGTATGTTTATTTTGGAATAAAATTTCCATAAATTTAATTTTATTATCAATAATTATTTATTGTATAGCGGGGATTTAACATTCATGGAATATTGGCAGTGCACTAGTACTATAGTTTCTATGCATGTACAGGTAGGTTCTGGTTTAGATGGTGTTCGGAAGAGGAGGGAGAGAGCTCCATCCTATAGGAATGTGGTAGTGGACAAAAGGAAAGGATCCAAGGCGGGCTTCAGATTCTCAGCTCACGGGTCCACAGGAAAGGTCAAGGGGTGGTAGAGGCAAGTAGTCAAGGCATGAATGGTCATATATGAGAAGAAGACAAAGGTACCATAGGCAGATAAGAATATCAATAACACTAGTCAAAAGGGGCTAATGTAAATGGCCCATGCAAGCCCAAAACAATGGTAATCCAAACAACATTAATCATTGATTCCTAGACGCAAGCCTTCAGGGAGCGCTTCCCTAGACACAAGCCTTCAGGGAGCGCTTGCAATTTATGTGATCATTTGTAAGTTCATGGGTCTATGGTCCACCGAGAAAGCATTATATGATCGGACCAAACATCATTGGAAATGTCATGGGGAGATAAAGCTACCTTTAGGGTCCAAAGAGTTTTTTACTCTGGTCTTTCCAAATCTAGAGGACAGGGATAGAGTCTTTGATGGAGGTCCCTACTTCTTTGCTTCTTCAAGGTTGTACATGTGACCATGGAAGGAGAACTTCATCCTAGAGAAGGCGACCTTTACTAGTGTCCTGGTTTGGGTCATGTTGTATATCCTCCCTTTAGAGTATTGGCTTCCCTCGACCCTAAAGCTTATAGGAGACATGTTAGGGAAGTTTTTCAATATATTTTATGTGGAAATCCAAGGTAGATATACTTCATATGCGAAGATTTGTGTGGATATAGATGTTTCACGAGAGATACTAGAAGCAATCAAATTGAAATTTTAGGATGGAATCTGGTAGCAACCGATAGATTATGAGTGATGTCCCTTTAGGTGCAAGCATTTCCATGAGCATAGGCACCTGATCAGGGAATACCCCATGAATAAAATTGAGGAACAGTGTAAATAACATGAGTATAAGGATGCAAACAACTTTGTAAAGATGAATATAAGGGAAAGCGCCAACAAAGATAACAATAACAAAATCAAGGAGGGAGAACGACATCGAAGAACAATTTTGAGATCCTATCTTAGTAGAATGCAAAAGATAATAATAATGAGGAAGACAAAAGTGAGAATCAGAATGAGGAGATAGAGGAGGGAATGATGGAAGCCTTAGAGGATCTCACAAAAAATGTGGAAATACCAGTCTTGAGCAAAGATTTCGAAGGTGATTATGAAATGGCTCCAAGTGAAGTAGGAACAAAGGACCCAAATATACAGGAAATAGTGGAGAGGGAAGGGATAGACCTACAAAACATGGCAGAACAAGTGAGAAAAAAAGGGTTAGAGGCCATCCTAGTAGAGTTGATGGATCAAATTCAATACCTCTACCTGATGCATGGGGAGGAAAATATTAGAGGACATAAAAACCACATAAATACATTGGGGAGATGGGAGTCAACGCATCAGAAGCCAAAAGCATGTCAGCACCTAAGCATACGTGAAGGAAAAGAGGAAGGAAGTCAAATAACATAGCCCTCCAGGAATTAGAAGCAATGCTGATCAACTCAGCTAAGATGAGAGCTCTAAGATCGCAACCTAATCTTTATAGTTAAAGATTAAAGGTATAGCGTTGAATGCAAGAGGCATAAAGAACCTAAGAAAACAAATATTGTTAAAGAAAAAGATAAAAAGTGAACAACCAAATCTTGTGTTCATGTAATAAACAAAATTCTCAGTAGAAAAGATAAAGTAAGTAGGAAATTAAGAAGGGGGTTTACTTATTTGGAGGCAGAAGCTCAAAGTGCTACGAGGGTTAGTGACATGGGGAACCCTTAGGGCTTAAATATAATAGATGTAGAAGCCTCCATATCTCTCATATCTTTGGAGATGCAGATAATAAGTGTCCATGGGTCAATTGTATTTACGAATGTTTATGGCCCTCAATAAATAGTTGAAAATTTAAGTTTGATCCAAGTCGTTATGGACCTCATAGATAGAAAATTCCATCTCCCCTCGATTATAGGGAGATATTTTAATATGATCACCTCCTTGGTTAAAAAGAAGCGTTGGAAAAGGTAGATTGACAAAGATTCTGATATCTTTAAAAGGTTCATTGATGAAGCAAATATAATTGATATGGAGATAGGTAATGGAACCTTTATTTAGAGCAACAAGCATGGGGGGGTGCAACAAGTGCCTTCAAGACTAGACAAATTCTTGATATTGGAGGACTTGCTTATGCGAGGGTTGGATATGGAAGCAAATATCCTCCCCTACGGGGGCTCATATCAATGGTTGGTGGTGTTAATAACTAAAACGTTAGGTGCACATAAAAATAGACTGTTCAGATTTGAGGCATTCTGGATAGATCGCCCCTTATTTATGGATAATTTCAAAAGATGGTGGGTGGATCCGCTACCAATCAAGAGCTCTAAGGTGTATAAATTGTAGGTCCAATTAATATATATTAAAAACCAATTAGGCGAGTGGAATAAGATGGAGTTTTGTGACATATTTAAGGAGAAAAGAGATTTGGAACTAAAGATGGAGGTGTTACAAAAAATTTTGATTGTAGAATGTTATATGGAGGAAAGGAAGAATGAGGAAAAAAAGCTTTTGAAATTATGGGAGGAGAGAAGCCAACAGGAGGAAATATTTTGTAAATAGAAGTATCGAGTCTTGTGGCTCTAAGAAGGATAAAATAACATGAAATTATTTCATTGATCAACACTCGACCATCAAACTCAAATCAAATAATTGGGATTAAGGAAGAGAAAGGACACTCTTATGAAGCACATAATGTAATTGAGCATGTTTTGGTTCAATGTTTCCAAAAAATTGCGGAGGAGCCTATGCTCAATAGATCAAAAGCTATTCAGAAGGTAGTCAAGAATATCCCAAATGTGATAATAAAAAAAAGGAGCATAATAAGAATTTAAATAAGCCCATATCCATGGAATAAGTGGCTCAGGTGGTAAATGAGATTCCTAATGGTAAAGCACAGGGTTGAGATGGCTTCACCATAGACTTATTCAAAGCTTGTTGGGAAACAGTTAAGAAAAATGTGTTTGAGGTAGTGGATGACTCCTAGGACTCAAATACAATCCTTAAGGCTCTAAAATCTACATTTATCAACGTTATTTGAAAGAAGGACAAGGCCATTAACCCTGAGAAATTTAGACTGATAACCCTGTGTAATGTGCTTTATAAGGTTATATCAAAACTGGTAGCCAACAGGATCAAAACTATAGTTCCTATATTGATCTTAGAGGAACAATAAAATTTTATGGTGGGTAGGAAGATTCTAGATAGCCATTCATGCCCATGAGATTTCCCATTCTCTAAAGAGTTTGGGGAAGGCAGGAATGGTATTACAACTAGATCCTTTAAAGGCTTATGACAAGATCGGCTGAAAGTATATGGAGGTTGTGTTAAGGGTGTTTGAGTTTGTTGAGAGATGGAAAAATTAGATAATGGCCATGGTCACCTCCCCCAACTTTTTTATACTAATAAATGGTGCTCCGATAAAAATTTTTTTCCCTTCCCAGGGAATCTGCCAAGGTGATACCATGTCACTGTTTTTTTTTGTCATAGTTACGGAAGGCTTGAGTTGAGCAATATCAACAGCTACTAGGATGTCAATATTAGTGGGATCCAATTACATGAAGGTTTTCAAGCCACCACGCATGAGTAGTTTGTTTATGATACCATGTTGCATGGTATCCCCATAGTGAAGGAAGCTCGATCATTAAAGCGTATCAAGGACGCCTTTGCAACAGCCCGAGGTATGGAGATAAACTAATCCAAATCTATGATTTTTTTTTTTAAACACATATTTTTATTCAGAGAAACTTGACTTCCATCCTAGGATTCCAAAGGAAATGTATCCCTTCCAAGAATTTGGGAATCCCTCTAACTATTCAAGCTTAGAATAAATGTAATTGGGAAAAGGTAGTATCGAGCTTGGAGGATAGGGTAAAATGATGGATGGTTAGAGCTTTGAACCTAACAGGAAGGTTAGTTATGACTAAATCCATTCTGCAAGAAATTCCGAGGCATATGTTATCTATAGTCCCAACACCCAAAGGGGTTTTACAAAAATACAGAGAAATTAAAAGAAAATTCTTATGTCATGGAGTTGAGGATAAAAGAAAATTGGTGTTGGTAGCATGGAACATTGTCTGAAAACCAAAATATGCAAGAGGCTTGGGCCTACAGGACCCAGAAATGGCCAATAAAGAAAATGGAGCTAAACTATTGTGGCGATGGTTAAAAGGAGGGTTGACACCATTGAGACAAATCTAGAGAGAAAAATATGTCCCCAATTGCTCTTCAAAAGACCTTGTTTGCATGTTGAGGTCAATTCAAGGCTTGGCGATATGGAATTTGGCCTAGGAAAATACATAAATAATATAAAAACATTGTTTTTGGCAGATAAAAAATGGAAGGTCAAATCTATTTTGGGACGATGCGTGGCAACAACAACCCCACGTTAAGAAAGGAGGAGTGGTGCCCCATCTAGTTATCCACTGAGACTCAGGGTTGTAAAGAAGTGCACTAGCTTTGGGAACATGAATTGGAGGGAGATAAATGGCAAAAGTGGAACATTAGCCTCTTTTGAGAGCTCTGTTAGAACAAGCTAGTGGATCGGGGTTTAGCAGAGAAATTAAGCAAAAGAAGAATCCTATATAACAATGACAAGGATCAATTAAGATGGGGGGGGAGAGAAGATGGGGAATTCAATCTCAAAGAAGAAAAAGGATATATTAATGGTGCCCAAGGTGAGGCATATGATCTAGCATGGAAGAAATTGTTGTCGTCGACCCATTGGAAAAAAATTAAAAACTTCATGTGGCTAGTGGTGTAACAGGAAGTCCTTACCTAGGATAAGCTAGTTAAGAGAGGCTATATTGGTGCCTCATGGTGTTGTCTTTATGAAAATTAGGAGGAAAACCTAAATTAGTTGTTGAATACTTCATATATATGTCTAAAATATGAGATTGGATGGCCTATATCTTTAGGAAAACAAATAGACTCAAGGACAATATATAAGAAACTATTAGGAAATGGTGAGGGCATTACACAAAGAATGAAGTTGTAAACCTTACGTAATGCTTAGTTTTGGGCTTCATCCTCTGGTCAATTTGGAAGGAAAGGAATTGACAAATATTCTAAAATAAGAAGCTCCTTGAAGACCACCTAGTGGCAGGAATTCAACGACAGTTAAAAGAAACAATAATAAGTAAAGGGTCCAAAACATCAGAGGAAACACCTTTTCCTCATGAGGAAAGAATCTTCAAAATATTAGAATTGGATTACCTTGGTATGCAGGTGACTCATACCAACAAAATTCAAATCCCATTAGGTTCTTCAATCTTGATGCCTCCCCCCAAGGTTTCATTAAGCCGAACTTTGATGAGGCTTCTAAAGGAAAACCTAGTAGCGTAGGAGAAGGAGTTATAAGGGATTGGACAAGGAAAATTCATAGAGTTTTCTTCATAAATTTGGGGTATGCCTCCAATAATGCAGCTAAATTTGATGCCCTGGAACAAGGTTTGGAAATTATGGCTTGCGAGAGAATTATTAACGTCACTATTGAAGGAGACTTGTCGATAGCCATCCAAGAGGCATGAGATTACAATGTGACACACAAGTAGGGAAGGTAACGAGAAATTGGTGTCTAGCACAATTATTATAGTGCATACAACACCATTTAGGGATGGTTTGGAGGCCATCAAATGCCTTGGTGGATAGGTTGGAAAATGAAGGGGTATCCAATGCACATACGCTCACTAACATGGGTTGAAGGGATCTACAGGAGGGAAAGATCAAGGAATAATGTTGGTTGTTGGAAACACGTGAGAACTCCATGACAACTGGTAATGAAAACAACGGATAGGCAGGCCCAATATTTGGCAGGGGCGCACCTGCTCAGACAACTGATTAATTTATGATCATGGAAGCGATAGGAAGTTTATATTGACAGGGGCGAATGGGCATGTGGGATGATTTCATGGGCAAGGTGGCCTCCGAAGGTGGTGAAGTTATGAGACCCTCCATCAAGATTTGTCATGCAAGCTGGTTCTTCATTAATAAGGAGGTGACTGAGAAGTGGTAAGGTATGATTACAACAGAGGATACGTATGAAGGGTGGATTATGGTGATTATTATCATCTACACACCACAAATACGTGTGAATGACATGGAGATATGGACCAGGGGAGCACGAAGTGACAATCATACCACCAGCACATCGAAGGAAGTAAATATGATGAAGGAAAGTACCAAAAAACTGGTATGGCAAAGAAGTCTGGAGAAATTGACTCTAAATTTAGGCTTGGAGGCTTTCACATGCTATCTGAGCTTGGCAATTGATAGGTGGTGGAATTATAAGTTCTTGATAGAAGTAGTAACAAAGTCGGGAAGGGTTGCTGAGTGGAGAATGCGGAAGGTTCGATATGTCGTAGGAAGGATGAGAAGGAGACCTAGGGTGAATGCCAAAGGAACGAGTTGGAGAAATTGGTCGCGCATGGAGATGGTGATGAGGGAAACAATTAATTCTTATTATGCAACAATTCTGTAAAAATAAAATAAGTGGTGGATATTTGGGGGGAAGAAGTTCAGAAGTAGTGGAGGGCTACCCTGGACAACCTAATTGAGGAAGAGGTGGATTAGATTATTGATATAGGTGAAACTCACACCTGAGTGACCCTCTACCAAAAAACCTTGGAAACTACATGGCATGTTAAGACCCTAGTAGGAAAGTTTCAAGCGTAAGATTTAGAGGAAAGGGCCAATGGTCACCTAGAGATCTTAAGTTAGTTAAGGGCCATCAACCAAAGGCTAGGAGGTTTCGAATTAGTCCTGAATGGGCTTATTAACACTGAGAAATTTCCAGATGGTTGCATTAGTGATCTGAACACTATGTTCATCATATACCTAAAGTGTATTCATAATATTGACATATCTCTAGGGGACACAAATGAAGAACCTACCCTCTTATGGAGTTATAAATCTCGGGTAGCTGATGGCTCAGGCAACACTCTAGTGGTGACCCTTGTGGTGGCTCCTATGGCGGTTCCTGAGGGGGATCCAGCAGCAACTCCTGTGGATGTTCCAGTGGTGGCTACTTCTTCGGTGAAATGAGGTTCAAGAATGGGGTTTCCCTAATCCAATTTACTATGGAAATGGTTGTGTCTACAACTTATTTAGATATTAGTTTACATATGCAGCTAGTAATCCTTTAAATGTGATAGCCAAGTTTGTATATTATAGTTTTAAAGAATTTAAAATAGGCAAACCTCTGAGTAATAGTGGTAAGATTAAGTTTTTTGAGTCTTTTAAGAGGTACCAAAAACAAAAGAATTTAATAGTAATTTTGGATAGAAGTGGCATTAAAACAATTTATTTCTACAATTGGTCTATTTTTCAATCTCGTTGTTATTTTGTACTTTGGTTTAGTTAAAGTAATATAAATTGTCTATGGCGACTTACAAATCAAAACATTCACGGAATATTCTAAAATATTCTTAGTAGTGGTCACAAGTCAAAGTTGATATTTACCTCAAAAGTAGTTATGTTCTTTTTACAGCTTAAATTAAATTGATAAATTAAAAAGTTGTCATATGAACATTAGTTATGGTTTTTTGGGCATATGGTTTGGCATTGGCCAATGGTATTGTGACAAAGCCTGTTTGTAGGTTAAGAATCTCCATAGTAAAGTGAAATAAATCTCCATGGTTAAGAAACTTAATATATATTTTTATCAATATTTAAATTATATATTATATTGTTTATAATCAATACTAAACTATTTAATTTATATTATATTTGATGTAAATTATTTTGGGGGTCTCTTCATTTTCATTTTTTTTGTTGATATTGATCCTAGGACTTGTGGATTATGAGCCCACAAACTCAACTCATCATCGCTTACACTGCAAACTAAAGAACCATGTGGTATACCATTTATTGGCACCTTGGCTGGCCAGATCTTCATTCTAATGATCGCCTCTTTTCAATGCAAAAAGGCTACAATTTATAGAGGAAATTACAATATTGTGGATCATTTCTTTTTTTTTGATCAAGTAAGAGTAGGACCTTCTGTTAAGCTAGCCAATTATACATAAATTACATGAAACCGCACTGCTCTGTGAGAGTTCAACAGTCACCAGGGTAGGCAGAAACTGAACCACTCACCCAAAACCATTGAAGCCTAAACAAGAAAAACCAAGGAGAAACTGCCAAACAAAAAGGGAAAAATACCATCTAGTAGTGCTGACATGCACAAAATGAGCCTTGAACTCCTTGGAAGACGAGTCCCCGAACTGGGGGCTACAAAAAGCCCACAAATGACCTGTCGTGGGTCCGCAAGAAGTCCTGCCACAAACCACACTTAAAACTTTCAAACAGACTCGATGAAACATATAAGCATAGCGCTCTAAACTTTTTCGGGTCCAAAACTCCCAACCAACTAACCCAAACAAATTTCCACCATTTATTACCCGACTTAGATCCAACGGCCTTTATGAATATCAGGAGGACGAGAAGCGCGAGAGTTAATTGCCTGATGAGGGCGGTTTTCTCTTACCTCTCGTTGTAACGTGTTGCACGAAGAGTGGAATCGGGGGCCAACCTCAAAAAACCAGAAACCATTCGGACCCTGCTCGATATACCACTTGTGGTTTTGAAACGATTGTTTTGTGGAAAAGCAAACACGGCCTTTCGCCACGTGATGTCCATTAGTCTAGTCCAGTGGGTTGTTCTTGAGCCAATCCATTCCACCCAGATTCTCTGTCAAACACCAACTAAGCCATATGAAAATGGACGATCAAACCTATGGTACTATCCGAGTTATTCCTTTCAGCATTTAATCAAAAGTTCTCCGAGCTTTAGAAAGTATCCAAACCAAAAGGGTCAGAGGGTTTAGGGTTCTCCATCCTCTCGCCTGTCTCTTGAATCCCTTCGATCCATCTTGTTAGTTGATAGTTCCATGTCTTGGGTCGCCTGACAGAGACAGTCCTCCCACAATTTGCCTGTATGTAACGAATCCCAAGCATACCTAGAGTCCCTCTCCCTATTGGTGACTCCTTTGTTTGCCAACTGATCTGCTAACATGTTAGCTTTCCTTTTCACATGAAAAAATCTAACAGTTTTAAGGGTTTGCAGGTGGGAGTAGATACGGTGAAAAACTTGCAACAGCTTCCAATGCTTTGACACTTTATTTGGAGAGGTTCCATTGCATATTTTCTTGGCCACTCTAGTGATCAATTTCGAATCTGCTTCAATTATAACATTGTGTGAATTTGAATCCACCAAGATTTCCAAGCATTTCTCTAATGCCATGAGCTCAGCCATGTTATTAGTGGCCTTCCCAAAGTGTCCATGGAAGATTTTCTTTATTTTCCCCTGATCATCTCTTATGGCACCCCCAAAGCCCGCTAATCTTGGGTTGCCCTTAGATGCTCCATCAATATTAACCAACCATAAGGAGGGGGCTTCCAAATGTTAACATCTGTATCTATAGGCTTACTTCCTTAATTATTCCCAGAGGACTGATGGACTAGAGACCCAAGTGAAGTATAATACTCTCCTCTTGGGGTAGAGGAGGATCCAAAGGAAGAGTCATCAACAAGCTTCTTACTGTGTCTTTGAGCTACCTTAGAATTTGATCAATTATGTGTTGGGACTTGCTTGTTTTTTTTTTGAAGATCCGACTATTGTGCTCTTTCCAAACATTCCAGATGACAAAGCCTGGAACCAGAATCCAAGCTTTATTTATAATCTCATTCCCTGAGAAATTCTTCCTCCAGTTATTCAAAGTGTTGGATATGCTAAGACTATCCCTATCAGTTTGCCTAAAGATTGAGGCCACCTAGTCCCACACCTTGGAAGTGAAAGGATAGAGGTTGAGAAGGTGTTCAATCGTCTCCTCATGTAAGCCATAGAGGTAACATTTGGAAGGACCAATGAAGCCTTTCTTTAGGAGATTCTCCCAAGTTAAGATCTTCCTTTGATGCACTAACCAGATGAATAACTTTCTTTTCATCTAGTGGGGGCTTTGCCATAGTTTCTTGCAGACTTGATAAGGATTCACAAAGTTAAATCCCGTAACTTCATGTTTAGCCTCTTTGAGGTTAAAGTTACCTTCAGTGTTCTTTCCCCATCTTAATTGGTCAGGTGAGGAGGAAACCATAATCCTTCTATGCTCTAGATCCTAGGTGAGAGCGTCTGCCTTGGCCTTCAGAGGACTCTCATCACTGTATTTTGGAACCTTCCAATTTCTCCATTTTCCATTATTCCTTCCTTGGTCCCATAAATCTTTAACCAAAACCAGACATTTTCCATTTGTGTCACTTTTGAGATCTGCTAATTCATCCCTATAAGGGTTGGGTTCCTGTTGCCAGTTGTCCTCCCAAAATCAAGCAAGGTCCCCTGCTTGAATTTCCCAGAAACAATGTTGCTGAACAATACTTTTATTTTCCCAGGCAAGGTTCCAAATATGTGAGCCCCTAATTTTCCCTGAAATTCTAATGTGATCATTCTCCTGCCAATAATAGGGATACCTTTGTTTCCAAAGCTTAGCCTAGGGGACATTCGAATCCTTGATCCATCTCCACCAAAGCTTAGCTCCCGAAACTCTGTTGAGGGTCTTAGGATTATGAAGCTCCAAGCTACCATGGCTTTTGGGCTTGCAGAGTTTGTCCCGGGTTACTAAATCCCACTTATTTTTCTCTTCCCCTCTGCCCCATAGAAATTCCCTTTGTATACTTCTTACCTGCTGCTTAATGCCTTGAGGAGAAGGAAGAGCTGAAAACATGAAAGTGAGAATGGCCTCCAAGATTTCCTATGTGAGCAGAAGGTGCCTTGCCAAATTTAGTGACCTGCATGTCCATTTTCTAACCTTTCCCTAAAGTTTATTTAATATTGGCTCCCACACTTTCTTGCTTAGAGGGTTTTTAGTAAGAGGAATGCCAAGATATTTGGAAGGTAGTTGTTCCATTTTAAATCCAAGAATTCTGGTAATGTTCCTCTGAATAGCAATATTAGTGTTAAAGAAAAAGACTTTGGACTTGTTAAGGCTTACCTCTGTGATTGCTTCCATAGCAAAGTCATTTAAGATGTCTTTGATTGCTTTGGCTTCCCTAACTGTGGGTATGCCCTACAACATTGTGTCATCCACAAATTGTTGATGAGTGTTTGCCTCTGCATCGAAGGTGAGTTTGATGCCCTGGATCCGTCCTTCCGTATTTTCCCTTTTGATCGCTCTACCCAACCCTTCCATCATAAGGACAAAGAGGAACGGTGAGAGCGGATCTCCTTGTCTGAGTCCTCTGGAGGGTGTGAAGGTTTTTGATGGAGCTCCATTAAGCAGTGTGGAAAAGCTGGTCGTGGTGACTAGTGCCATAACCAATCTTATCCAATTTTGGTCAAAGCCATATGATTTCAGAATTGCTTTAATGTAACACTAGCTTATCTTGTCATAGGCTTTCGCTACCTGCTTGTTTGTTGCTTTTTAGAGAGTGTACCACCTCATGAGCTTGGACGATATTGTTGAGGATTTGTCTTCCTTCCACATAACCTGTCTGCTCCTTCGAGATGAGAGAAGGTAAAAGGGGCTTGAGTCTATTGGCTATTACTATGGAAATAAATACACCACATTACATAAGGCTATGCATCGAAAACCATCCAAAGTCATGGAATTTCCCTGTTTTGGGATCATAGCTATGAAGGAAGCATTAAGAGCCTTTAGAACCTTTTTGGACTTTCTTGGGTCTTCCACAACCTCTAGGATATTCTGTTTGACTGTTTCCCAACAGGCTTTGAAGAAGTCTAAATTGAATCCATTCGGGCGTGGTGCTTTTCCATTCTGCATTTCATTAATTACTTCACTGACCTCCTCTTCCGACACTGGTCTGTTAAGATTGTGGTTGTCCTGTCTGGTAACCAGCTGAGGGATATATTGAGTAAAATGGTTAATGAACCTGGATCTATCGTTTAATGGCTCCTTTGCAATATTGAAGAAGTGTTGTACAAGGACCAATTCCATATCATTGTGAGAGACAAGCTCAATCCCTTGAGAATCTTTGATCTTTGTGATTTTGTTGTGAGCCCTGTGAGCCATAGTGGATTTGTGAAAGAACTTTGCATTTCATTCTCCCTCTCTAATCCATTGTATCCTTGATTTCTGCCTCCAGAAAATTTCCTCTTGTGAGCATCGATCTTCCTATTCTTCCTGCAAAGAGTCAGTTAGTTTTTGCCGCTCTTTGGTGAAGCCATCTGCGATGTTGTTCTGATTGATCTCCTGGATCTTCTACTCAATTTCTCTTTTGGCTTTGAAGATATCGCCAAAATCCTTTTTGTTCCAAGATTTAAGTCTAGAATTGATATTTTTAAGTTTTTGTTGGAGCATAAACATTTTAGTGCCTTGAATGTTCAACTCCTCTCTCCACCATTTATCAACACTAATAGTGAATTTAGGGTGTGAGAGCCAGGAATTTTCAAACCTGAAAGGTCTATTTCTCGATGTGCCCATAAAGGTGGCTTCCAGCTGTATCGTCCAGTGATCTGATCCTCCAAAGGGTAGAATGGAAGCTGTCATGGCAAGGCCTGTGAGAAGAAGGTCCTCTGAAATAATAAATCTATCAAGTTTGGATGCGACTTGAGAATCCCCTCCCATCTTGTTGTTCCATGTGAAGGTTCCATTTATTGTTTCAGTGTCCATTAGTCCCATGTTCATAATGAAGTTTTGGAAGGCCATGGAGTCTATGCCTAGCTGTTTAGTACCTCCTTTTTTCTCTGAAAGAGATCTTATCATATTGAAATCTCCTGCAATGATCTAGGGCATATTGGGATGTCTTGCTCTTAGATCCTCCAGTGAGGTGAGAAGCTTGAGTTTTTCTGCTTGCTTTTGAGGTCCATAAACATTTGTGATCATGTATATCTCCTTATCACCTACAGGTTGACATACCAAGGAAAGAGAGTTCCTGGACGCTTCAGCATCTAGGATTCCAAATTTCTGTGGATCCCATAGTGTGATAATCCCCCCCACCGAGTTATTTGCCTTAACCTCTAGATACTCATACTTGATTAACCAACTATTGTGAATTTATCTTATCTTATGCATCAAGCACTTTGTCTACTGAATAAAAACCATATTTGGTTTTTCTTCTTTCATTCTGTTACTGAGATTTCTTTGTTTCCTTCTATTTCATATGCCTCTAATATTCCAGGTTGTGAGATTCATTAAGAAAGGTTTGTAAAGGAATAAACAGTGAGATCTTTCATCTTACCTGAGTTAATCAATAGTTTTCCACATTTGTTCAGCAACTCATTCTATCTTTTTCTTCCTCTTTTCCTACCTGAGCTCTTTGGAGATTGTGCCTGTGAATTCTCCATCATTTTGACCCCACTTGTTTCCTAGCTTTCATGATTTCTTTTGACTCCATCTCCCTTCGATCGTGACCTCCATAGAAAGATTTGTTGTACTTTGTCATAATCCTCTTTTGGCAGGGGGTCCACTCCTATGTCCTTTCCTTGTTCCAGAAATTTCTCTAGATCTAGATTTTCCCTATCTAAAATCTTCTGTATTTCACTATCCTCCATTCCCGTTTCACTTGGAGTCATCTCATGGTCCCTATTGATCTCCATGCAGCTTGGTAGATCATCCTTTTTCTAGTTGTTTACTGTGATATCCTCCATTTCAGCTTCCTCATCCTGCTCCTTGGTTATATTTTCGATGTCCTGAACTATATCCTTGTTCCCCTCTTCTTCCTCTAGGATCTTGAAACTATTGTGTCTTATATTCTGTCCTCATTTATCTTCTTGTGTGGACGTTCACCCCCTTTCCCTTTGCCCCCAGCCTTGGTAAAACCCTCGTGATCTCTATCCACAGTAGTTTTCCCACTACCTTCCATATTGATTGTTGAGCAATCTCTAAATAGATGCCCATGTTCATGGCATTTGCGGCACCGAAATGGGATGTGCTCATAGTCCACAGTATACACCCATTCTTCATCATACACTTGCTAAAATTATCGCTTCTGGAAGGGCTCTAGATAAGTCCATTTCCACACATATTTGGGCGAAGGAGGTATATTTTACTTTCAGAGTTGCCTCCGAGATCTTTAGAAAATGCCCCATCTAGTTACCTATTGTTTTCAAAGATTTTGGTAGCCAATAATCCAGAGGAAGGGAGTAAAGTTTGATCCAAACTGGTACTGATGTGAATGTTTACATTCCGGGACAAAGTTCATCATCCATGGCTGCATGTAGAGTCCTGTCGCAACATAGAAATATGGCCCCCCTTTGAACGCTCTATATTTGTCCTCTAGGCTTGTGAACACCACCGTGAAGAAGCCCTTAGAACACAGATGTAGATGTATTTCCCCCTTTGGCTTCCAATGGCTCCTTTTCCAGACGTGTAATACCCTCTCCGTTGACCATAACCCCATGAACTTGCATATGATCTCATGTTCCGGCATATGATCCCTATGCACTTGTATCACCGGATCGCTCAATATGACCCGGGGAATAATACTCGACTTGGGTTTGCAGCACCCATTTGTCCTTATGGAAGTCGGTTTTTCACTGCTGCCTCCAATCTCCTTTTCTTTACTTGTTTCCTATGATCCCCTTCCCGATCTTGAAGTCTGTTTCTTCCAAATGTTCCCTTGCTTCTTGCCTCTGATACCTTCTCCAGATATCTTTTGAAATGCTTCTTTCTGGCTTCCTTAATTCCTTCTCTAACTAACTGTAGGAGGGAGCAGCACTCCCCCCTGCGCATCCCGCCATGGTACCCTGAGTCAAAACCCTAGTGCCAACTCCAACCCTAGCTCAAGTTGCAATCTTTCCTCTGGTAGCGAGCAATCGCATCCAACTTGAAAACCCTTCACTTGATTCACCTCCAGGTGAGTGATTTCAATATTGTGGATCATTTCAAGATCCATGATATTCTCCATATAGATCTCAAGATGATCCTCTCCACAAAGCTCTCAACATAATCCCTAAGATCCCTCACAAATCTAATTTTTCAAGATTTTTAACAAATCCCTTTCCTTTTGATGTGTTTTTTTTATTTGTGGCTCTAGAAGTCCTTCTTGTTGATTTTCACAGGATGGGTCAATGTTATTGCATCAAACTCCCAAGGTACAAAAGTTGATGACCTCCTTGTTAGATGCTTTCTGGTCTTCACGTATCAACGTCAACTCATGAGTTGCAACATGTCTCTACAATGACAAGTCTCCACCTTGTTACACAATACCTCACTGAACTTTCTCCTGAGTTTTGGCTTTTGGCATCTTCCTAGTTCTCTTCTCTAGAACACTTTAAGAAATCCTTGCTCTAGGCCACTATAGATCTTATCAATTTCCTCTACTATCACATGCACAACGAAAACAAATCTCTTACTAGATCTTTAATCAGCGTGTACCTTCTTTTGCTGCTTCTCCTCCTCCACACTACATGCAATAACCTTCTGCACTATGATACCAATTGACGTAAATGATTTTGGGGGTTTCTTCATTTTGAATATTTTTGCAGATATTGATCTTAGAACTTGTGGATTATGAGCCCACAAACTCAACTCATCATCACTTTCACTACAAACTCAAGAACGTTATGGTGTAACATCTATTGGTGCCTTGACTGGCCAAATCTTCATTCTAATGACAGCCTCTTTCAATGCCCAAAGACTACAATTTATAGAGGAAATTACAATATTTTGGATCATTTCAAGGTCGATGATCTTATCCATAAAGCTCTCAACATGATCCTCTGTAAAAATCTCTAAACATGAACTTTCTCATAAAGCTCTCAACATAATCCATAAGATCCCTCACAAATATGATTTTTCAAGATTTTTAACAAATCCCTTACCTTTTGATGCGTTTTTCTCATTGTCTCCCTCTAGAAGTCGTTCTTGCTGATTTTTCTAAGGATTTGTCGATGCTACTGCATCAATATCTCATAATAATATTATTATGAAAAGCATTCATCTTATCGCAAATATGAACTATTATGTAAACCCATATTTAAACACAACCATGTAAATATCAATATCAGGGTAAAGCATGATGTACATGTTTGGCTATTAATATGAAGCTATATTTATCATGTTTGACACCGTGGCAAAAAAAAATAAATTTTGGAGATGGGTTGGATTTAATTTATGTTTCGTGATAGGTTCACAAAATTTGGTATGAATAACATTTGAAAATATTATTTATTGTTATAATTCAAGCATAGATCCATATTAACTCTGGATCTACCAAGTGTAGAGAGGGATCAAATCTCTCAAGATTCAAAGTTCTTTTATTAATATAAACACGAAAACAAAATAACAATATAACAAATTGAATTCTATTATTTTTGTTACTTTTTAACTTTTATTATTATTTGAGATGACATTTGAATTTTTACACTCATTTATAGACACTACAACATCTCTCCATGGAATCTATATTACTTTTAACTTTTTATTATTTTTTAGTTGAGCCCACATGTAAAAGTTTACAAATATTTACACCACTACACCATTGTCACCACACTAGACTATAGAAGCTTATGGACATAATCATCAAATATATGATAAGAATAAATGGAGCTAAACTATGGTGGTGATGGCTAAAAGGAGGGTTGACACCATTAGGACAAATCTAGAGAGAAAAACATGTCCCAAACTGCTCTTCGAAACACCTTGTTTTCATGTCGAGGTCAATTTAAGGCTTGGTGATATGGAATCTGGCCTGGGGAAATACATAAATAATATAAAAAAGTGTTTTTGGGAGATAAAAAATGGAAGGTCAACTTTGTTTTGGGATAATGCATGGCAACAACAGCCCCACGTTAAGAAAGGAGGAGTGGCACCCTATCCCATTATCCACTGAGATTCAAGGTCATAAAGAAGTGCACTAATTTTGGGAACATGCATTGGAGGGAAATAAACGGCAAAAGTGGAACATTAGCCTCTTTCGAGAGCTCCGTTAAAATGAGCTAGTGGATCGGGGTTTAGCAGAGGAAATAAGCATAAGAAGAATCCTATATAAAAATGACCAGGATCAGTTAAGATGGGCAGGGGGAGAAGATGGGGAATTCAATCTCAAAGAAGAAAAAGGATATATTAATGGTGCCCAAGGTGAGGTATATGATCTAGCATGGAAGAAATTGTTGTCGTCGACCCATTGGAAAAAAAATTAAAACTTCATGTGGCTAGTGGTATAACAGGAAGTCCTTACTTGGGAATATCTAGTTAAGAGAGGCTATATTGGTGCCTCATGGTGTTGTCTTTATGAAAATGAGGAGGAAAACCTAGATTGTATGTTAAATAATTCATATATATGTCTAAAGTATGAGATTGGATGGCCTATATCTTTAGGAAAAAAAATAGACTTAGGGTTAATATATAAGAAACTATTAGGAAATGGTGAGGGCATTACACAAAGAATGAAGTTGTAAACCTCACTTAATGCCTAGTTTTGGGCTTCATCCTCTCGTCAATTTGGAAGGAAAGGAATCGATAAATATTCTAAAATAAGAAGCTCCTTGAAGACCACCTGGTGGAAAGAATTCAACGACAGGTAAAAGAAACGATAATAAGTAAAGGGCCCAAAACATCAGAGGAAACGCCTTTTCCTCATAAGGAAAGAATCTTCAAAATCTTAGAATTGGATTACCTTGGTATACAGGTGACTTGGACCAACGAAATTCAAATCCCATTAGGTTCTTCAATCTCGATGCCTCCCCCCAAGGTTTCATTAAGCCGACCTTTGATGAGGCTTCTAAAGGAAACCCTAGTAGCACATGAGTAGTAGTTATAAGGGATTGGACAGGGAAAATTCATAGAGTTTTCTTCATAAATTTGGGGCATGCCTCTAATAATGCAGCTAAATTTGATGCCCTGGAATAAGGTTTGGAAATTATGGCTTGTGAGAGAATTATTAACGTCACTATTGAAGGAGGCTTGTCGATAGCCATCCAAGAGGCATGAGATTACAATGTGACACACAAGTAAGGAAGGTAACGAGAAATTGGCGTCTAACACAATTATTCTAGTACATACAACACCATTTAGTGACCTTGATAACAATAGAATTTAGATTGGTTTGGAGGTCATCAAATACCTTGGTGGATAGGTTGGAAAATGAAGGGGTATCCAACGCATAGACACTCACTAACATGGTTTGGAGGGATCTACAGGAGGGAAAACTCAAGGAAGAATGTTGGTTGTTGGCAACA
Source organism: Pinus taeda (assembly GCA_000404065.3). NCBI lineage: Eukaryota > Viridiplantae > Streptophyta > Pinopsida > Pinales > Pinaceae > Pinus > Pinus taeda. Next base: position 70,102 of record APFE031193812.1, on the reverse strand, counting down.
TGTGAGAACTCCATGACAACCAGTAATGAAAACAATGCATAGGCAGGCCTGAGATTTGGCAGAGGCCCACCTACTCACACAGCTGATTAATTCACGACCATGGAAGCGATGGGAAGTTTATATCAATAGGGGCGAATGGGCGTGTGGGATCATTTCATGGGTAAGGTGGCCTCTGAAGGTGGTGAAGTTATGAGCCCCTCCATCAAGCTTTGTCATGAAAGCTGGTTCTTCATTAATAAGGAGGTGACTGAGAAGTGGGAAGGTATGATTACAACAGAGGATATGTATGAGGGATGGATTATGGTGATTATTATCATGTAAACACCACTAAGACATGTGAATGACATGGAGATATGGAGTAGCGGAGCACGAAGTGACAATCATACCACCAACACATCAGAGGAAGTAAATATGATGAAAGAAAGTACCAAAAAATTGGTTTGGCAAAGAAGTCTAGCAATATTGACTTTAAATTTAGGCCTAGAGGCTTTTGCATGCTATCTTAGCCTAGCAATTGAGAGGTGGTGGAATTACAAGTTCTTGATAGAAGTAGTAACAAAGTCGGGAAGGGCTACTAAGTGGAGAATGGGGAAGGTTCGTTACGTCATAGGAAGGATGAGAAGGCGACCTAGGGTGAATGCCAAAGGAATGACTTGTAGTAAATGGTCACACATGGAGATGGCGACGAGGGAAATAATCAATGCTTATTATGCAACGATTATGCAAACAGAAAATAAGTGGTGGATATTTGGGAGGAAGAAGTTCACAAGCAGTGAAGGGCTACCTCAAACAACCGAATTGAGGAAGAGGTGGACTAGATTATTGATATAGGTGAAACTCACACCTGAGTGACCCTCTACCAAAAAACCCTGTAAACTACATGGCATGTTAAGATCCTAGTAGGAAACTTTCAAGTGGAAGCTTCAAAGGAAAGGGCCACTGATCACTTGGAGATCTTAGGTTAGTTAAGGTCCATCAACCAAAGGCTAGGAGGTTTCAAATTAGTCTTGAAGGGGCTTATTCACATTGAGAAATTGCAAGATGGTCACATTAGCGATCTAAACACTATTTTCATCATATACCTAAAGTATATTCATAATATTGACATATCTCTAGGGGACACAAATGAAGAACCTACCCGCTTATGGAGGTATAAACCTTGGGTAGCTAATGGCTCAGGCAACACACTAGTGGCGACCCTTGTGGTGGCTCCTATGGCTGTTCCTGAGGGGGCTCTAGTGGCAGCTCTTGTGGATGTTCCAGTGGTGACTACTTCTTTGGTGAAATGGGGTTCAAGAATGGGGTTTCCTTGATCTGATTTATTATGGAAATTGTTGTGTCTACAACTTATTTAGATATTAGTTTACATATGCAGCTAGTAATCCTTTAAATGTGATATCAAAGTCTGTATATTATAGTTTTAAAGAATTTAAAATAGGCAAACCTCTGAGTAATAGTGGTAAGATTAAGTTTTTTGAGTCTTTTAAGAGGTACCAAAAACAAAAGAATTTAATTGTCTTTTTTGACAAAAGTGGCATTAAAACAATTTATTTCTGCAGCGAGTCTATTTTCCAATCTGGTTGTTATTTTGTACTTTGGTTTAGTTAAAGTAATATAATTTTTCTATGCTGACTTATAAAAAAAAACATTCATGGAATATTCTAAAATATTCTTAGCAGTGGTCACAAGTAAAAGTTGATATTTACCTCAAAATTAGATTTGTTCTTTTTACATCTTAAATTAAATTGATAAATTAAAAAAATTGTCATATGAATAGTAGTTATGGTTTTTCGGGCATATGGTTCGACATTGGCCAATGGTATTGTGACAAAGTCTATTTGTAGGTTAATAATCTCCATAATAAAGTGATATAAATCTCCATGGTTAAGAAACTTATTATATATTTTTATCAATATTTAAATTATATATTATATTGTTTATAATCAATACTAAACTATTTAACTTATATTATAATTGATGTAAATGATTTTGGGGGTCTCTTCATTTTCAATTTTTTTGTTGATCTTGATCCTAGGACTTGTGGATTATGAGCCCACAAACTCAACTCATCATCGCTTGCAATGCAAACTAAAGAACCCTGTGGTATATCATTTATTGGCACCTTGGATGGCCAGATCTTCATTCTAATGACCGCCTCTTTTCAATGCCCAAAGGCTACAATTTATAGAGGAAATTGCAATATTGTGGATCATTTCAAGATCCATGATATTCTCCATAAATATCTCAAGATGATCCTCTCCACAAAGCTCTCAACATGATATTTTTCACAAAGCTCTCAACATATCCCTAAGATCCCTCACAAATCTAGTTTTTCAAGCTTTTTAACAAATCCCTTGTCTTTTGATGTGTTTTTCTTATTTTCGCCTCTAGTAGTCCTTCTTGTTGATTTTCACAGGATGGGTCGATGCTATTGCATCAGTCTCCCAAGGTACAAAAATTGATGACCTCCTTGTCAGATTCTTTCCGGTCTTCACGTACCAACATCAACTCATGAGTTGCAACATGTCTCTACAATGACAAGTCTCCACCTTGTTACACAATACCTCACCAAACTTTCTCCTGAGTTTTGGCTTTTTGCTTTTTCCTAGTTCTCTTCTTTGGAATGCTTCAAGAAATCCTTGCTCTAGGCCACTATAGATCTTATCACTTTCCTTTACTGTCGCATGCACAATGAAAACAAATCTCTTACTAGATCTTTAATTAACTTATACCTTCTTTTGCTGCTTCTCCTCCTCCACACTACATGCAAGAATATTCTGCACTATGATACCACTTGATGTAAATGATTTGGGGGTCTCTTCATTTTGAATCTTTTTGCAGATCTTGATCCTAGAACTTGTGGATTATGAGCCCATAGACTCAACTCATCATCACTTTCACTGCAAAATGAAGAACCTTATGGTATAACGTCTATTCGTGCCTTGGTTGGCAAAATCTTCATTCTAATGGCAACCTCTTTTCAATGCCCAAAGACTACAATTTATAGAGGAAATTACAATATTTTGGATCATTTCAAGGTCGATGATCTTCTCCATAAAGCTCTCAACATGATCCTCTGTACAATTCTCTAAACATGATCTTTCTCATAAAGCTCTCAAAATAATCCATAAGATCCCTCACAAATATGATTTTTCAAGCTTTTTAACAAATCCCTTGCCTTTTGATGCGTTTTTCTCATTGTCTCACTCTAGAAGTAGTTCTTGCTGATTTTTCTAAGGATGGGTCGATGGTCCTGCATCAATATCTCATAATAAAATTATTATGAAAAGCATTCTTCTTATCACAAATATGAACTATTATGTAAACCCATATTTAAACACAACCATGTAAATATCAATATCAGGGTAAACCATGATGTACTGTGTTTGTCTATTAATACGAAGCTATATTTACCATGTTCGACACCATGGAAAAAAAATATTCAATTTTGGAGATGGGTTGGCTTTAAATTATGTTTAAATTATGTTTCGAGATAGGTTCACAAATTTTGGTATGAAAAATATTTGAAAATATTATTTATTGTTATAATTCAAGCATAGATCCATATTAACTCTGGATCTACCCAATCTAGAGAGGGATCAAATCTCTCAAGATTCAAACTTCTTTTATTAATATAAACACAAAAACAAAATAACAATATAACAAATTGAATTCTATTATTTTTGTTACTTTTTAGCTTTTATTATTATTTGAGATGACATTTGAATGTTTACACTCATTCACAGACACTACAACATCTCTCCATGGAATCTATATTACTTTTAACTTTTTATTATTTTTTAGTTGAGTCCACATGTTAAAGTTTACAAATATTTACACCACTACCCCATTGTCACCACACTAGACTATAGAAGCTTATGGACACAATCATCAAATATATGATAAAAATAGTCAGCCTAGATCTGTCTTTGTCTTAGCTTAGAATCTACTAGGGCCGAGAAAGATCAAGTCTAGTTTCACCCAAAAAGAGGTTTGCATTTTTAAGAAATTTGATCACTCTAGATGCTTAGTAGATCTAGAGTTAAGATGAATATATAGTAGTTTAATTTATCCCTTTAAAATGCTATATTCCACATGAATACCATGAAACTCCAAAAATCACACACACACACACACACACACACACACAACACACACATATATATATATATATAATTTTAACAGAGTTAAAATGCTTTCAGGATAGGACATTACATTACATTACAATACAACAGCTCTACCATATTAACCATATCGAGCTCGAGAGTGCCTTTGGACATAACAATTAATATATTTAAAAGGAGATTTGATTCCTCTGGGCACAAGATTAAGCTATAAATGTCTTAGTATAAACTAATTCAGACTGTAAAACTAAGGATGGTTCATTAAATAAGGTAGATCATGAATTAAGTTGGATCTAGATTGGTTTAATTTCGTCTTTAAATAAGCTATAGTCCACATGAACACTGTTGATAAATACAATAGGCCAATACCATAAGTTCTCATAAACATAAAGCTCCAAAATTAATAATAACTTGACAATCAAATTTACCTCATTGTTTTTATTTAACTTTAATTTAATTTAATTTTAATTTACTATTATTTAATTTTAATTTTATTTTTTACCCAATAAAAATGTTTATATAACCCTGCATGTTCTCTAGTCTCTCATGAAGTAGATAATACCTTGAACACAATAATACATATAAACATAAATTATTAATAAAAAATAATTATAATTAATTGAAAAAAAAAAGGTAATAACAACATCTTGCGATTCAACACATCAACAAATCTTTAATGCATTTAATACATAAACAAACCGCAACACACCCTCAAGCTAAATCTTAGAAAATGATCAATACATTCAACCCAACACAACCTCAAGCTAAATCTTAGAAAATGATCAATACATTTAACCCAACACAACCTCAACATTAATCTTAAGAAACAATCGAATTGAAAAGTTTTGCAGCGAGAAGGGCAAGCAATAAATTATTACGTGTTTACGCTACATGTTTGTGGCCAGAGACACAGTAAAAAGAGTTGTATGTTAATTGGGCGACGTGTTGACGAGGGATGCAGGTCCTACAACCCTTGACCTGGGGTCTTAGCGGCGTGTTACGGCACTTGCACCAGGTCGCAAGATACACGAATCTTGAAACCATGGTTGGAGTGGGCACTTGTTAAGCGGCTACTATTAAGAGTTATTGGTTGTCGATGGTTACTATCTCTCTCCGGAGATCTTTACGTGGATTACAGATTGATGGTGAGGAAATCAAATCAAAAGAGTCAAATCAAAACCAAGGAAAAGTCATTTTATCCAGGGAAAAAAGGAATTTTAACAAGGAATTACCTTTAGATATTGGCCTTGATTTGAATGAGTAAACGTAAGTGCCAATTGGAAATCCACTTCTCTTAGAAAGATAAAGTAGAAAAATGAATATAGGAATTTCAAAATTTCCATTCAGAAAACATGAATGTAATGGCTCGGGAAAATAACACACAAAGTATAGATTGCAGAAGTTGCAGAAGTTTTAAATCAATAATTAAAACAATGGTTATGAATTTTAAAAGATAATATTAAAATAATGATTATTCTTATAAGAAATTCAATTTATTTTTTAATTTATATAGGGTAGAGTAGGTATGTTTTTATAAATTTATTAGTAAAATTTTTGGGTGAAGGTGGATCTCTTGTCTCACAAACAATAAGTTTCATAGACCAATTTGGTGTCCGGCTGGGTCATAACTTTAAAATTAAATAATAATAATAATAACAAAAATCATTTTATTCCATATTTATAAATGAAAATTACTTAATAAATAATAATAATTCACTAGCTCAACAGACCTATGTAAATAACTTAACTCTGTATTGTAATCACAATAATTATCTTCATCTTTTAAGTTATTATCCATGGAATGTATCTCAACTTTCCTTACTTTGTTCGTCTGAACATTTATCTTACATGAAACTTCGTTCACAGCAACCTCAAAGTACCCTAACATGCCAATTTTTCCATAATTTATTAAAAAGAAGTTGGTGTATATTGTGAAGTTAAGGTGCAATAAAATAAAACTCCATAGAATTCTAAAATTATCGTTGCAGCTGAAATATATAGCTTTAGAGCAGCATAAATCTGCTTTATACACATCTATAATTGAAATAAGAATTTAATGCTGTAACATTTACAGCTTTTTGGAGCACTAATATATACCATTGTTTTGAGTGTTGTAATTGAATGGGACGCTAATTAATGGGAGTTAAATGCAGTGCAATCTTGGCGAATTTCTCCGTCACTTCGATCAGTTCTGACTCCCAAGCTCCCCAGCTTTATCATGGCGGCTGCGAAGTTGGTGAAAAAAAGATCCTGAGAGCTCGCCAACCTCATTACTATGTCCCTCGTTTCGTTATCTCCGCTAAACAGATCTTGGTCTGAGAACAAAAGCCCTCTGCCTGCTACCAGATTCTTAAAATAAGTATTATCAAATACGAAGGGCGTGCTTATATCAATTGCTTGAAATTTGGAGGGATCGCCTAGTAAGGGGCAGTTGGCCTTTAGTGTTCTGACGAAGCCCGGCTCCATGTTCGGATCAGTTCTCATCACCGGAGAAAAATTGTAGAGCCGATCGGTAAATTCTCGACAGTGGGAGAAACCCACAGTATGTGCACCTGCTTAGATATACAAAAGCTTTTCAGTAATATCAATCAAGTTGAACGTTATTTTTACGGGGATATTTTTATGATCCAGATTCAGGTAATATTAATAAAGGTCAGATTTTCAGATTTTGAGATATTTTAAGAATTTGTAATCGATATAAGTTTAGGGATTTTTACTTCTATTTTGATTGTAGATTTGTATAATATCAACTAATCTTCAAGACAGCCAACTACGTTAATAAAAATTTTGAAATATATAACTTTGGTTATTTTTGAAATATATAACTTTTGTGATATTAAATTTTAAAATATTCCCAAAATTTATAATAAAAATAAATTCAACCCCAGTAACAATTTTTCTTGATAATAATAGTAATCAAAAATCTATTAATGAATAAGCTTATAGTATTCCGTAATGTTTACCTGATAAAACCACCATTTCCGCCAGAGAGAAGCCCGAGGCAGCAAAGGTGTTGATGAGTTGGCGAGCGTTGATGTTAGCTGAGGGAATCCTACCGAAACTAGAGGCAGCCTCAGACGTAAGCCCGTCCAATCTTCCTTTTGGGACTTGCCAATTTGGACCTCCAAGCAATGCCACTGAATCCCTGGCTGCTAATGCTATGATATCCGCACACGACACCACGCCCGGGCAGGCCCTTTCCACTGCTCTCTTAATCTCAACGATTGTGTCGAATGCTGTTTGGGCAATGTTATTCTCTGCCAAATCTCTTTCTGCCCTGTTGAATGGGGTAGAAGAGATCATGATTGATGCATCGCAGCCCTATCAATTACCTATAATTAGTATTGTTCCAAAATAAATATCGAATATCGTTACTGCAAGACTTTTCCTTTTGTTTTAGAACAGAACTTTACAGTGAAGATCATATGAATACGATGCTTTCTTTCTAATATATGAACCAACAAAACTCTTATTTTAAATTTATTGGGTTTCATGATAAATTTCTATTTTTTCAATTCCCTCCAACACAGAAAAAAAAAATTAATATACCTATGATTAACTTTTATATATATTTATTTATTGCGAAGGTTAACATTACTTGTTCTAAGGTTTGTGGGTAAAAATTTAGTTATGTTTAGGGTTAGCGTGATCAGATTAGGTGTATTTTTTAGATAAATTTGACAGATTAGATGTATTTTTTAGATAATTTTGACAGTTTAGATGCTTCTGAGTTACAATTTTTTAAAACAAAGATTAAATATCTAGTCATCTCAAAATTCCCACAGGGAAAAAAATTTATTATGCCATTTGCAAAAAAAATTCAATTTCATAAGAAAAATAATATTCATCCTTCCAAACCACTCATCCAACCTAAATCTAATTTAGCCATTTACTATTATTTAGATTTATCAAAGTACATATATTATTATGTTTTTTATTACTAATATTACTTATATCAAATTTCTTATAATCAATATGAATTTATATATTGAAAAATGGAATTTAATGGGAAAATAGCATTTGAGTGGGTTTAATGATTTGAGTGGGTTTAATGATTAAGAGTGTGTGTTTGCTCTTAAAAAGTTAAGAGTTTAAAACTAAAGAAAATAATGTATGCTTTTGTAGACTTGACAATCAAATAAGACTGAATTAAATCCCTTATTTAATAAAAGAAAGACAAAAATATTAGCATATTAATCATAGTTGAACTGATTGAATCAGCTGCCATTTTGGCGGCAATAGTTTGGAACCCTGAAAATTTGTATCGTTCACTAAATTTGTCTGACAAGCTGGGAGTGGGTTGCCAATAATGTCAGATTTGATTGAATTTGGCCAACGACCGTGAATTTTCTACATATCGATTTCTTGCACGTCCTGATATATACATAATAACGCAGATGATCATACCCTATTTTGACTCGCTTGTTCGCACTGTAACTTTTCCTAACTGAAGGAGATTGATCATATATTCTACGGCATATTATTATTTGGCCAACGACTCTATCTGAAATATAAAGGAACCCTATGTGAAAAATCGCATCAAAGTAGTTGTATGGATGATATTTTTCCATAATTTGGAATTAGGCAAACCAACTGCTCCAATAACTTTTCTAACCTGCCAAATTTATCTTCACACCGATATAGGAAATATATTATCGTAAAGACCATGTTTCTAATCAGTATATGCTATGGTCATTATCTTGCTAGACCTATAACTCGCTTAAAAATATAGAATAAAACATGGACGTTGTTAAATAAAACTTCAAATCTTTTTAACTGTAATTTAAATCCTAATAACAGTCAGAATAATCAGGAATTCAGAAAAAACCAATTCATATAGTGAAAAAATGGGCACCTGAATAAAGCAGTCATGAAAAAAGAGGCGCAGAGTGGAAGGGGCAACCACATTTGATCGGCCTGACAGCGTTCTCATCGTTTCAAACACTATCTGATCTACATTTGGACACGAAAACCTGTAAAAATCCGGTGACAGTTGGCCGAGGACTGCGGAGAGATCCCCCGAGAGTCCATGGATTATCACAACAAGAAGACTGACAATCAACTTGGCTGACATTAATGCGTTGATCAGGTTTCCAACTGCACTGAATAGACTCTGGAATCCTGGCTGCCTGCAAATATGATGAATACACAGTGGATAACTGCAGCAAGAGACCCTGCATACCATTTATAGAAGCGAGTTTGTCCAGATGAAGAAGAGGAGAAAGCGATCTGCCATGCGTGCATGTGTAATCTCAAGCTGGCAGCAGTGGAGCGGGTTAACCAATGCACCTGTCAGTATTTTGTCATGATTAGCTCAGTTGCAGACATGTTTGTTGGGCGTTAGAATCCCATTTATGACTCCAACACCTCCGATGGAGGCTTCTGCTTCAATTCCTCTCACAAAGTCCATGCTTCATTTATGCTTTCGAGGAAATTATGACTATTTATAGTGCTATAAAGGCGAAATAATCCATGTTTAATTAGAATGCCTACAAACAAAATAAATAATTTAAAAAGGCATAGTTTATTTTATTTTATTTTATATATATATATCCTGATATTTTAGGAATTAATTTCATATATAAAAAACAACTAAGATATGATGTGACACGACAAAACAATGCTATCTCAGAATACTAGTTCCAAGTAGCTAATACAACAGTGAATAATTGAGTTTCCATAATTGCAATTATTTTAACTTTGCGGCATCCGACGTTGGGATCTTTTTATTTTAGTTAACTGGCTTTTTATTAAATTTATTATTCAAAAATTAAATTTTTTTATTAAAAATTGTAAAATTTTAATTTAAAAATATGAATGCATTAATATATCACTGGTATTTATGATCCGTTCCAAGCTATTAGGTTGTCTATACTAGTGTAATTTTTCAAATTTTCATAGTTAACATTAGATTTTTGGCTGAAATTTTTGCATGACATCAATGCGTGACGACATCCCCGGTTTCTTGAGCAACAACGTCAAGCTCTCATGCCCGGTAGATCGGATTTAACAGTGTATTTATATGGAAGGGTGATCCTTCTTATAGCTAGGAGTTAACTTGTGTTGCTTTGAGTTCTAGTTGTGTTAATTTCATTTTAAGAGTGTTGGTGGAGAATTTATTATTATGGTTGATGGATGATCAAGAAGCAGATTTAGTTGTGTTTTTTGTTCTGTTCATAGTGGTTGTTTTATTTTTTATTGGTGTTGCAATGCTCCTTTCACCAGGTGAGTTTTTTTTCTTCGGTGGATGAGAGAAGTAAGCTTTTTGTTCGGAATGCTGAGGTTGTTTGGTTTTGTGGCACGCCAGAGTTTGCCAAATCCCTGGACGAAGATTTGACAAGTAAATGTATGAATATTATTTTCTGGTTTAATTGTCCCGGCGCATAATTTGTAGTTCTAATGGTTCATTGATTCCCAGAATTTGCAGGCGATACTTTAGAATTTAGAGCATAAGAGTTGTTCGAGTAAGTGGATTGCTGGATTCTAGCAACAAAACCTGGTAATTTTTTGAGTTCTCCTTCTCAACAAACTATGATTTAATGGGTCAAAAATGTTAAATACATTGTGGGCTCAAGTTTCAATGATTTGAATGCATTGTTGTAGGAATAAACAAATATTGACCAAATCTAGGTTGGAGGTCTTCCCATCTTTGCATTTATGGAAGTCATGTTGGTAAGGTGTCCATCTCCATTCCATGATTTTGTGTAGTGGTTACAATGAAGATTTCCTGGAATTTACTCTGAAACTTGTAAGATCGGGAATATAGGGATCTTTGCATTTTCAAAAGGCTCGTGAGTAAGGTGGGGGATCCAACTTCACATCGTATTGTTTTAGATAGTCAAGGGTCGGAGTTCTATTGACATAAACATCTAGCTCAGGAAGAAAACAAATTTGATCTCAATCTCGCACGACCCATTGTGATGTCAGAAGTTGACTCATGTTTGTGTTTTAGCATACTCTTAAATGGAAGTTTTTATATGCCTTTTATGTTAAGTTGATTGTTGTAGGGCACATAGATTTATTAATTTGTTTTTAAAACACTAAATTTATTGGAATGAAAATTATGCTTTAAGTGATGGGAGATTACAGTCTTAAATAGTTTCAAACTAGGAAAACAAAAATATAAAAGAATTTAAGACAAAATTTAAGTTTCAACTATATTGGAGAACTTTTGTGACCAATGTTACGAGTATTCCGAGTTTCCAAGGGTGGGGTGTTGTAATGTACATTCTTCCTAAATTTTATGCATAAAGGAACATGTTTGAGCCATAGTTGTGAGAGAAAATTTAAAAAAATCAAATTTAGAATAGGGGCATCTATCTCCATTTCAGTTTTTTTCGGTTTCTTTGGAGTCTGAGGAAACTAGTAGTTGAGGTCGGGTAGCATATGTTTCTTTGGAGAATAATCATAAGCAAAAGGTCAAGCTCCGAGCCATCTTGGCAAAGGCTCAGGTTTGAGCGGTCTTGAAGATGCAAATGACATTTAAGTTAGTTGTTTTAAGCTTTTGTAATTTATGAACCATATTCATATTGTTTTATTCTTTAGACAAGGGATGATGGGTTCGTATCTTTTAAGCATTTTAATCCTAATTTTGTTTAAATTTGTACATAGTTTTTGGATTTGTTATCTTAAACTATTAGATAGAAAGAATAATAATATT
>APFE031193812.1:0-56123 GCA_000404065.3 Pinus taeda | reverse complement strand
TTTTAATGCAAGATGAAAGACCCATTGCTTTCGAAAGTTGTCCAATCAAAGGAAAGTATTTACACAAAGCTATTTATGAGAAGGAAATGTTGGCAATACTACATGCACTTAAGAAATGGTGACCCTATCTAATGGGAAGACACTTCAAGGTAAATACAGATCATGATAGTTTCTGTATTCAAGCTTCTGTGATCCATAATGAATTAAACAAAGTCTTTCGATAGAAATCACATGAGAGAATTTTTTATTTTTTATTTTGGTTGACGCGTTTCGAACCAACAAGTGTGGTTCATCATTAGGACCAAATGAAGAGGCAGACCATGGCAAAGGCTTAAATAGAGAGAAATGTAGAGACATAATTTCAAGTAACAAAGTCTCTACATCATTTTAGAAAAGCCAGATCTATCTTCAACTTGGAAACCCTTACGCGAGACCGTTCAAAGTGATGAACTTTAATAGTTGTGGCCCTTCTGTATAGGGTATTAATTCCTATATTCAAGCTTCTGTGATCCATAATGAATTAAACAAAGTCTTTCGGTAGAAATCACATGAGAGAATTTTTTTTTTTGGCCGATGCGTTTCAAACCAACAAGTGTGGTTCATCATCAGGACTAGATGAAGAGGCAGACCATGGAAAAGACTTAAATAGAGAACAGTGTAGAGACATAATTTCAAGTAACAGAGTCTCTACATCGTTTTAGAAAAGCTAGACCTGTCTTCAACTTGGAAACCCTTATGCAAGACCGTTCAAAGTGATGAACTTTAATAGCAATGGCCCTTTTGTATAGGGTAGTAATTTTTGTATTCAAGCTTATGTGATCCATAATGAATTAAACAAAGTCTTTCGGTAGAAATCACATGAGAGAATTTTTAATTTTTTTTGCCGACGCGTTTCGAACCAACGAGTGTGATTCATCATCAGGACCAGATGAAGAGGTAGATCATGGAAAAGGCTTAAATAGAGAGCAATGTAGAGACATAATTTCAAGTAACAGAGTCTCTACATTATTTTAGAAAAGCCAGATCTGTCTTCAACTTGGAAAACCTTACGCAAGACCGTTCAAAGTGATGAACTTTAATAGCAATGGCCCTTCCGTATAGGGTAGTAATTTTTGTATTCAAGCTTATGTGATCCATAATGAATTAAACAAAGTCTTTCAATAGAAATCACATGAGAGAATTTTTTATTTTTATTTTTTTTGGCCAACGCGTTTCAAACCAACAAGTGTGGTTCATCATCAGGACCAGATGAAGAGGCAAACCATGGCAAAGCATTGGGATTACAAGTTTTGTTAAGAAACAAAGGTATGCCTTAAACCATCAACTTTGTTCTCTTTATGATCAAGGTATATTCATTCTTTTTGGTAATCTATTATACATTACTAACATCGTTGTGTCTAGCACTCTTGAACCATAAAGATTCTTGATTGGGTGATTCATCATTAGATAAATATACCCCCCTCGCATCTTTGATTACTCTTATGGAACCCTAAAAAGGTTCTCTGTAAAACCCTAACTTAAGGGTATGTCGATGATAATGTGTGAAACCCTAGCCTACTTAGGGTTATTGATGAAGTCTAAAGAAAATTTTTAATGCTTTGATGATGTCATGTTTGGGGTTTTGGTATGGTTATGAAAACCCTAACTTGTTAAGGTTGATTGGTGATGTCATAAATCCCAAACCGTTGAACTTTTGGTAAATTAGGTTTTTTGTTGAAACCCTAGGATTTGGTAGGGTTTATGAGCAAGACCCTTATGTTAGATAATGTCATAGGAATGAAACCCTAGGCATATATTTGTCCATCTAATCAAATATGTTAGATGTCTGAATGTGTTTGTGCCATCGTGTTCGACTAATTTATGTTATGCCATGATGATGGAATCCTAGATATATGTGTGTTGACCTATTATTGATGGACATAAGTCCTAGGGTATGGAACTAAGCCCTAGTGGAAGTTTGATACTCTAGGATGATAATATTTGTGAGTTATAGGGTTTTGTAACTAAACCTTAGTAGAAGCTCAATTGTCTAATATATGATGACATTATTTCAAATGTGAAAATCTAAGATTGTTGAAAGATTGTTGAAATCTGAAATTGAGTTGTGATTGGTTTTGATTGTTGAACCTTAATGGCTCATGTTTCAAATCTAGGGTTTGCACAAAATCCTAGTAGGAAGTCTAACATATGAATTCTGAAAGTTGTTAGATGATTTGTTGAAATTATACTAGTTTGAATTGATTTGAGAGTTTTCTATATGTTATAAAAGAGTTTGTCATATGTATGAAATAAATATTGAAGCCATTGATATAATGGGATTGATAATGTGATTGAGTTATTGAAGTGATTTAGGGTTTGTAACAAATAAATTCTCCTGCTGATTATGTTTATAAAGTCTAATGCTTCCATTATTGTATGATTTTGACACGTTTACCTTCATGCTTCTATAAATTTGGTTGTACTTGCTATCTAAGTTGTGCAGGTACATAATCTTCAAGATGGTGAAGATGTTCATTTGATAAAAATGATGAAGAAAGTTATGATGGTCATGATAACTTTGATAGGAAGGATGGAAGTCATGAAAGATTATCTGATGTTGTCGAAAAGAAGTTAAGCTCCCTAAGTTAAGAGGGAGCTTGGATGAAAGGAATCTCCTAGTTGAGAGGGAGAACATATCATAGTCATGATGGGTACCTTGAAAGAAGAAATTGGAGAATGCATTTTGAGGAGCTGTTGAGATAAGAAAAACAGGATCTGTTTGAGAATATGTTGCTACATGTGAAAGTGTAACACCCTCCTCCCACATCTACCCAAATAACCAGCCAGTCGAGGTAAACATGCGACGAGAGGCCACTATGATAAGATTCAACCTCCCTAGTGACTTTAAGGAAATTGAACCGACAGAACATCACATATAGTCACCCAACATCATCCAAATAACCTTCAGGAGAAAAGTCAGCCACTCAGATTACCTATTCTTGGGTCCCACTGCTGTTTGAGAGACTTAAGGGTAGGGTAATGCTCTCTAGACACTGCCTAGGTGAGTTAGTTTCAGGACTAACACTCCCCAGAAACTGCCCAGATGCTTTAAAACGCTTCCTAGACACTGCCCAGATGCTTTATAATGCTTCCCAAGCGCTGCCCAGGCGAGTTAGTCTCAGCACTAATGCTAGCATTCTAGGATTTGAGCCACCTTTTTCGGCCCAGAGCCCATGACACTGCCCAGAATGGAATGATCACTTAGAATTAGTAAGGATGCAAGGAAACAATGATGCAAAAGAAATAATATGAACAAGATCATCACCAAACCCCTACTAGCCATGATAGGAATTTCGTCAAACATATCATCAACATGTAACCTATAGGTGTAAATAACAGAATTAAGTGTAGGTGTTACGCAGTAATTTGTCACCGTTGGCCACCGTCCTTGTCGCACCCCCACTGTCACACATTGGAGGACACATTTACGGACCTGTGACCAGTGACATAACTTGAAAACACTTGCATTGAGGCCCCCTGAGTATGAAGTTCAATAACCCTGAAGACACCTTCTGAAGATTAGCCTTGAAAAATGCCTTTTTCCCATTAGCGCGGGCCCACAGTGTATTACACCGCGCCAATGGCTCAGTCCTTACAAAGAGGGCGCGCCCATAAGTGCTCTGTCCCAGAGCACGGCCCACGCCACACAAATTAGGCATGATTTTTGGCCAGCGCATGCTAGAATGCTTTTTCCCTTGCGACTCACTCAGTTCCCTCAGGGAAAAAGCCCACAAAAGCATCCGGGTGCCGGCTTTTCTATCCAAGGCAATGGCTATTATGAGACATTACCCAAACTCAGAATGTGTCCACATACAATGTATATCTCCTCTCACTTTATCTATAAAAGCCTGTCTCCCCATAATGAACAGGCTAGTTTTTGGAGGCTAAAAGCAAAAGAGCAAACAAGCTAGTGTGAGAGAGATACTTTTGAGCTAAAGGTTGAAAGTAAGGTTATGCTGCCGGATTGTTGAGAGAGAAAGTGATTTTGCAAGACGTGTCAGACTGACTGCCCACCCAGCTAGAGGAGTTTTTACAGTGTCAAGCCTTAAGTGGTTGTAATTTCTTCTCTCATTTCTATTTAATGCAAAGCGACTGTCATTATGGTTTCATTCATGTGTTACATCGATGATATGTGAATTGTATCTTGCTTGACTGGTACATAGCTGTATGTTTTTTTGGATTTTATGCTTGTTGTGGGTTATTCTTCACTTGTGCAGGTATCTATGTGCGGATAGCGACCGAGCTGGAGATAGAGGATAGGAGCGACACTTCCCCCCACAACAAACAAGCGTTGGATCCCAGGTTGGTCTCCTAGATCGACTTCTAAATTATATAGCTAGGAACTTGCATGCAGCGTGATTGATTGTTGCTAGACCCCTGTGGAGCTAGTGGGATCCACCTCTGTCCGCAGAGGGGATTTACCTCCGCAACATCCCCCTTTCTCACTTTTTATTTACAAATAACTATAGAAGGCAAAAATTGAACAAAATCGAATATTCCAATTAGCGATGGCTAATTAGGAATATTATAGTCTCCCCCGGCAAAATGTTGCTTGTCCTCAAGCAACTGAAGTGATGGAGGTTGTAAGATCTGCTCACTCTCCCAAGTGGCATCCTCATCCGGCCAATTCTTCCACCTCACCAAGAATACCTGGACCGTCCTGCTCCACAACTACCTCTCCCTGGTATTAATGATAGCCTCTAGCTGCAATACCAAATGCCCCTCATCATCCATGGGTGGTAACTCATCTGTCACTGTCACCTGCTGCCCCAATGCCTTCTTCAGGCATGATACATGAAAAATGTTATGAATCTTGCTGCCTTGGGGCAGCTCCAACTCATATGCAACCTCTCCAATCCTGCGTATCACCCTGTATGGCCCATAAAAGTGGGGCTTGAGCTTCTCAGCCCCCTTCTACTTCAGTGACGAATGTCAGTATGGTTGTAATCGTAGGTAGACCATGTCCCCTACCTCGAACTACCTCTCCACCCGACCCCTATCGGCATACAGCTTCCGCTGGTTCTGCACTGTAGCCATGTTATCCTTGAGAGCTCGAAGGACATCCTGACTCTCTTGGATCCAAATCTTGGCTTTAGGAGCCCTGCTATCACCAAATATCACGTCAACAAAAGATAAAGGATGATACCCATATAAGGCATAGAATGGTGACATACCAATGGACATGTGATGCGAAGTATTGCAGCAGTACTCCCCCAGATGCAGCCACTTCAGCCATGCTCATTGCTGCCCACTGACACAGTTATGCAAGTAGCCCTCCAACCACTTGTTAACTATCTCCATTTGTTCGTCCGTCTGTGGGTGATAGCTGGTACTCGGTGTCAACTCCATCCCCACCAATCAAAAAAGCTCCTGCCAAAACCCACCCATGAAACGGCTGTCCCTATCACTAACGATGGTCTTAGAAAGACTATGTAGACTGAAGATCTCCCTGAAGAACAACTTGGCCACTTGTGCTATTGTATAGTGTGCAGATATGGCAAAGAAATGTGTGTACTTCTTCAGTCGATCAAAAACGACAAAGATACAATCCTTGCCCTGTACCATGGGCAACCCTGTGATGAAATCCATCGAAATACTCTCCCATTTCCCCTCCGGAATGGGAAGAGGCTGCAATAATCCTGCGGGATGGCTCACCTCTCCCTTGTTCCTCTGACAAACATCGCACTCCCGGATGTGTTGGAGTACGTCCTCCTTGAGGCCCTTCCATGAGAACCTCTCCCTAATGGCCCTGTAGGTTTTGGTAAAACCCTGATGTCCTGCCAATGGGAATCATGTGATGCCTGGAGTATCTTCTTCTTGAGCTGAGACCCCTTAGTCAAGAAGATCCGGTCCTTGTAGTAGATGATCTCATCGACCACCCTGTACCTGTCATCTGCCACCTGCCCATCCAGAACCTCAC
Organism: Pinus taeda; assembly: GCA_000404065.3. Classification (NCBI taxonomy): domain Eukaryota; kingdom Viridiplantae; phylum Streptophyta; class Pinopsida; order Pinales; family Pinaceae; genus Pinus; species Pinus taeda. The sequence goes on along the minus strand of APFE031193812.1, from coordinate 50,164 downwards.
ATGCAAATTTGTCCTTAGAGTACTCTACTAAGAGTCGAGCCCTCCAATCTGTATCCAAGCTCATAAGAGACAACGTGGCTGGTTTGCGTGAAAGGGCATCTGCTACCACGTTGTTCTTACCTTTGACATACTCAATGTCAAAGTCATATGCTTGGTTCTTACTGATCCACTTCTGCTGCCTCTCCTGTAGCTGCTTCTGCTCCAAAAAGAACTTGAGGCTGTTGTGATCAGTCCTCACCCGGAACCTGTTGCCTACCAAATATTGTCGATACTTAGCCAATGCATGCATGATGGCCAGCATCTCCTTGTCGTATATGGAATACAACCTCTCGTGCGGAAGGAGCTTCCGGATCTCAAATGCTATAGGGTGACCTCCCTGCATTAATACTGCGCCGATCCCCTCTCCTGACGCATCACACTCCAAAACAAATCGCTGCGTGAAATCTGGTAATGCAAGCAACTCCTTGATAGCCTGCTCAATCTCATCCCGATAGGCCTTGGGGTGCCTATAGGGGGTGGTAATCACGGCCTATATGCCCTGCTCAAGCTCGATGGTGTGCTCAAACCCCCAATCTGGTGGTTGTCCTGGTGGAATCTCCCCAAACACTATGGCATACCGATCAAGGATAGACTGTATCTTTGGGTGTACCGTCTGCCTTGTAGTTCCTGCCTCTGATGCACGCAGCTCCACTGCCCACTCTATGTCTCCCTTTTGGAAGACTGCCTCCATCCGATGAGCTAAGACAGTCTGAGGCGGATATGTGTGCTGTCCCTGTATCTTCTCATGCCTCCATGTCTTCTCATCATCCCACTCCATCTCCAGGGTCTTCTAATTTGTCGTGGCCTTCCCTAGAGTGATAAGCCACTGAACACCCAGTGTCATGTTGGTGTCCAGAATATCGACCACGAAAAAGTGGTCAGTTAATGTGTAGGTGCCCATTGTCATTGATAGCTCTGGAACATAACGAGCACACATCATAGTCTGATCTCCTGGGACCAAAACTAAAAACCCATCGAAGCTTTATGTCTGTATACCTCTCCGCTCAACCATCTGTGCATCGATGAAGTTGTGGGTGGCCCCACTGTCAACCAAAACTGATACGCGTTGGCCACGTACTGTCCCTCGTACGTGTAGCGTCAGATACTTGGGAACTCCTCGCAATGCTGCAAGGGCCCCTCCGATGGGTGCAAAAGATGCACCACCTATTGCTGGTGGTGTAGGTGGCATAGGTACATGTATGGCATGGCTATCTCCTGCCTCCACGTCCTCCTCGTCATCCTCTTCTCCACTGCTCTCGGAGAAGACCTCAATAAAATGTGCTCTGCCAGCAGCACATCTATGTCTTGGTGCCCATGGCTCCTGACAGGTGCAGCACAATCGCTTCTTCTTCAACTCCCTCCTGGCATCATTGTCAAGCTGTACTCGTCCTAGATTCCCCTTTGGAGGAGGAACCCTCACATCCTTCCCCTTAGACTGGAAAGTCTGTCTCTGGGGGTAAGGTGTCCGAGTCCTGGGTAAGACATCCTATAAGTCCCGGGTCCTGCTAATAGCGTCTTGGAGTGTGGATGGTTTAGTGGATCGGACTAAACCTCGAAGTGGCTTTGCTAACCCCTCAACATACATATAGACCCTCCGTGTCGTGGATAGGTCTGGCACCATCACGGAGACCCTCAAGAAATCTGCAATGTAGGTCTCTGGGCTCCCTGTCTGTTTGAGCCTCGTCAGCTCAACAAAATGCTGCTCTGGATCCCTCCGATCAAATCGCTCCATCAGTCTCCTTGTAAACTCGACATATGTCGTCATTGTGGAGTGCCCTAGTGTAACCATCCCATGCAACCACCAATCTTGGGCCTCACCATCCAAATGCAATGTTGCCACCTTGATGGCCTCCGTCTCCGACATCTGGTTAAGCTGGAAATAAATGTCCAACTTCTCCACCCAAGACTTTGCTGAACTGTTTGATGAACCATCAAATGTAGGCAAGTGGAATCTACTCGCTGCACAGTCGGTGTCACCATCATGGTAATGTTGGTACCCTCTGTGATGGTCGCGGGGTCTACTATCCCGATGGAGTTGAACAAAATCTCTAAATAAGAGGGCTTCCCTGAACTCCTACCCATAGGCCTGGTACTCTGCAAAATAATCGCCCATATGCCCGGGCTCTGCCTCCTACTAGACTGCGGCCCCCATGTCTGCTCCTAAGAAAGTGGGCAAGGTAGAGCGTGTAGGGGCATGTGATGCCCCCTGCTGCGCAGTATCACGCTGCTTTGGCAAGTGATGGGATGCACCTGATCCCTCACCGATCTGAAAAACTCGTGGGCTCTCCCGTCGTCTGGCCTCTACTGCCGTGAATCTCTACCCCATCACCTCAATCTGCCTCGACAGATCCTGCATTGATTTGAGGAGCATATCTGCAAATCTCTTCCCGTTCTCGTCTGCCATCTGCTCTGCGTCCACTACTGGCTCTCTCTATTCTGTGTCTACCACAGGTTCCTCTTGTTCTGCATCTGCCATAGGAACACAATCTCCCTCTCCGTAGGTATTCTCCAACCTACACCCAGTGTCTCTGTATCTTTGACCTCTGTAACAGATATAGGGTTTTCCCCCAGTGTCATAGATTGCTAGCTCCACAGGCTGAGCCAGATCTATGCTCTGATACCACTGTAATATTCCTAACCCAGAATATTCCTCAAACTCAGCAAAAACTCCAACCAAATATGTGCAAATGATATAATAACCCAGAAGTGATAAAATAACAGTGGAGCAGCATATAATAATGTAAACTAGAAATATAAGCAGATACATAAGAAATGCAGTGAGAAATGCTAAGCCATTTTACTATACTGAGCAATAAATGAGTACAAGAGGTGATTAGACAGATGGCACCTCGACTTGCACAAGGCAAGTGAAGAAATACTCTCAGAATGACAAGAATGGCCTCTTTGCGTGGATGCTGCTATTGTGCTACTGTTGCTGCTAGAAAACAAATGATGATTTGAGGCTGCTCCCCTCCTTGGAAAAATCTGAAACTTTGAATTCGGGCTCTACTCAAGAAACCCAGAAAGCTTTCCTGGAATGGCCTCACATTGATCTGCGTCCCCGCTGCTGGGAAACTCTCGTGCCACTGCTGCTGCTGGAAATCGAATGAGGATTTGGGGTTGCTCCCCTCCTCAGAAAAGGCTGAAACTCTGGAATCGGACTCTACTAAAAAAACCCAGATAAAACCGGAAAGCTTTTCTGAAATGGTCGACCCACGAAAATCACCCCCATGGGGTTCTGCGCAATTCCTCAAAGACGTTGATGAAACTGCTGCTGAAATGTTGATGGAACTGCTGCTGAAATGCTGATGAATCTACTGCTGGAATGCCAATGGAAATACCTTGCCCGAGCAGGCACTCGAAGTCCCCCGAGGCTAAGGGTGAGATCCCCGAACGGAGACATTCAATGCACTAAACAATGTTGCAGACTAGCTAAACAGCCAGCGTGCTCTAAGTCGAAATGATTATCACAAATGCTCATAACCAGAATGATCAAAATGAGGGGGCTCATTTCTCTTTTATAGCCTTTGCCTCTCTTAATCCCAGGCTCACCTCCTCCTGTGTGATTCCCCTCTTGCCACGTGTTCCTCTCCTCCTGCGCAGTTCCTCCATGTGTCTGGGCTCCATTTCTGTGTCCCCTTTTGGCCCCCCTTGGCTCCCCTTTAAGTCACAACATTGTGCTACTAGGAAGTGACTTTTTATTCTAAAAGTGAGTTATGTCCCCCTTCCTCACTTTTTATTTACAAATAACTATAGAAGGCAAAAATCGAACAAAATCGAATATTCCAATTAGCCATGGCTAATTAGGAATATTACACGTGGTGGCTCCTGGGCTGTGTGTTATACTACAGAAATGTGTATGACCTGCAACTGATGCTTCTTCCGGTCTCAATGGTGAAGGAAATCCTTCCTTGGGTGGCACTCGAAGTTCATCGAAGAAAGGCTGAGCTTCTCTCCTTGGGAAACTCTTGTGCTAAACAACACAATGTTGGCTCAACTGAACAGCTAAAGCAATTTTGCTTTTCAAATAGACAAAAGACCCCTCTTGATCCCTCATTCCTTTCTTTTATAAGTGTTGGCCATGCATTCCTTGTGGACCCCCCCACAATTTCGATTTTTCCTTAAGGAATTTGAATTCCCTTCCTCCCAAGTGTGTATTTCGAGTAGGCCCCATATTCCACTAGCATGCAAATAAAGCATTCCTCCTATTTTCTCCACCAAAATTTGCCTTGAACTAGTATTAACCAAAATTGTCAAAATTAATTTTCCCAACATTAGGTAAATCTAGGAAGGAACATTATAGTCCTCCCCTCCCGGCTGTTGCTTGTCCCCTAGCAACTGTAAAAGTGGAGGCTGTAAATTTTGCTCATTCTCCCAAGTAATACCCTCCTCTGGTAAATCTTTTCACTTTACCAAAAGCTCCCTAACCACCCTGTTTCTGAACTTCCTCTCTCGGGTCTCTAGTATAAGCTTTGGTGTCAGAATCAAATGCCCCTCATCATCCAACAAAGGCAACTTGGTTGTTGCTACGATCTATTGTCCCAACGCCTTTTTCAGGCATAAAACATGGAACACGTTATGAATCCGACTCTCTAAAGGCAGTTCCATCTCATAGGCCACCCACCTCACCTACCCTCCTAACCACATGCTAGGGCCCATAGAAGTCGGGCCTCAATTTTTTCGCACCCTTCTTCTTGAGTGAAGACTGTCTATACGGCTGCAAATGAAGGTAGACCATGTCCCCTACTTCAAACTGTCTCTCCACCTTGTGATTATCAGCATATATCTTTTGTTGATTTTGGGCCACCTGCAAATTGTTCTTGAGAGCTCGGAGAATCTCCTGGCTCTCTTGAACCCAATCCTTGGCCCCCAGGTCCATACTATCTCCAAACACCATGTCTGAAAAAGTAAGAGAATCGTACCCATAAAGAGCTCGGAAATGGGACATACCAATGGACATATGGTAAGTCATGTTGTAGCAGAACTCCCAGAGATGTAGCCACTTGACCAACACTCTCTGCTGTCGAGTCACGTAGTTGCGTAGGTACCCCTCCAACCATTTTTTCACAATCTATTTCTGCCCATCAATTTGGGGGTGATAGCTAGTGTTGGGTGTAAGCTCTGCCCCCACTAGCCGGAACAACTCCTGCCAAAAAGCCCCATAAATCTATTGTCCCTGTCACTCATAATGGCCCTGGGAAGACCATGCAACCAGAAAACCTCCTGAAAGAAAAACTCAACAACCAGGGATGCTGAAGATATCAATGAAATAGAAAAGAAGTGGGAAAACTTGATCAATCTATCAACCACCACATAGATGCAGTCCCGCCCCTACGCAGCTAGTAGCCCGGTGATGAAGTCCATGGATACGCTCTTCCACTTCCTCTCTGGAATGGGAAGCAGTTGTAGCAACCTGGTCGAGTGGGTCAGCTTCACTTTGTTCCTCTGGCAATCCACGCACTCCCTCACATGCCTCAAAAAATCTCCCTTGAGCCCCCACCAAGAGAATATCTCATGGACAACACGATATGTCTTGAGGAAGCCTGGGTGCCCTACTAGTGGGGAATCATGAGCTACCTGCATGATCACCTCCTTCAGTTGAGATCCTGGTACCAGAGGATTTGGTCGTTGTAGTAGATCACATCTTCCATCACTCTGAAGCGGACATCCCCGTGTGTGACATTCAAAATATCACAAGCCTTCCTGTCCTTGGAGTACTCAACCAATAGTTGAGCTTTCCAATCTTGCATGACATCCATCAAACACAATGTTGTTGGTCTCCAAGAGAAGGCATCTGCTACCACATTGTGTTTTCCCTTCACATACTCAATCTCAAAATCGTAATCCTGGAGGTTACTCACCCATTTCTATTATCTCTCCTCTAATGATTGTTGCTCAAGGAGGAATCGAAGACTATTGTGATCAGTCTTCACTTTGAACCGGTTGCCCATTAGATACTATCTGAATTTGGCGAGTCCATACATCATTGCCAACATCTCATTGTCATACACAGAGTACAACCTCTCATGGGGCAGCAATTTCCTAATCTCAAACACAATAGGATGCCCCCCCGTGTCAAAACGGCCCCAACTCCTTCACCGGAGGCATCACACTCCAGCACAAAGGGTCGTGTGAAATCCGGAAAGGCTAAGACTGAGCAGCTGCTCATGACCCTCTTGAGGCGCTCAAAAGCCTCTTCTTCCACCTGTGTCCATTCAAAAGCTCCCATCTTCGTCAAATCTATAAGAGGTATTGCAAGTTGTGAGAACCCTCTTACAAATCTCTTGTAATAAGTACAAATGCCTAGAAACCACCTCAACTCTGTCACATTCCTGGGTGTGGGCCAATCCAGTATAGCCCAAATCTTCTCTTGATGCACCTTCACTCCATCCTCCCCAATCACATGCCCTAGGTATAACATCTATGTTAGTGCAACCTCACATTTGGACATCCTCGCATACAACTGCTACTCCTCAAGTATGTGAAGCACTTCCTCCAAGTGCTGAAGGTGCTCCTCCCATATCCTGTTGTAAATGAGTATGTCATCGAAGAAAAACAGGACAAAGAATCTTAGTTGCCCACAAAACACGTGGTTCATACAAGACTAGAATGTAGCTGGAGCGTTGGTTAGCCCAAAGGGCATCACCAACAACTCAAAGTGTCCATAATGGTAGCGAAAAGTATCCTTCGGGATATCCTGCTCCCTCATGTGGATCTGGTGATACCCCAAACACAGATCTATCTTAGAGAAGTATTTATCTCCTCTAAGCTTATCCATCAACTCATCTATGCATGGGATGGGGTATCTATTCTTCAAGGTATTCTTATTTAGAGCCCAGTAGTTGATACACATGCGTAGTATCCCATCCTTCTTCTTCACCAGCACCATGGAAGAAGCATTGGACTCAAGCTAGGCCTGATGTGTCCCAATCTCAACAACTCTTGAATGGCCTGTTCTATCTCATCCTTATAGGCCTTTGGGTGCCTATAAGGGGTGGTGATGACTGCGTTCACCCCCTCCTCTAGCTCAATGGTGTGATCAAATCCGCGGTCTGGTCGTCTACCTAATGGAACATCCCCAAAAAAACCCCGATGTCTCTCCAATAAGGCTTGTATGTCTGGATGTGTGGCCTGTGCCTGTGTCCTTGACTCAGAAATCTGCAACTCAACTGCCCACTCCACATCTCCATGTTATGAATCCGCCTCCATCCGGTGGGCTAAAACTATCTGAGGGGGATAAGAGTGCATTCCCCTCAAGACTACCGACTTACCATCCGGACCCTTGAATTCCATCTCTAGCTTCTGCCAATCAGTAGTGACCTTCCCCAATGCATACAACCACTGGACACCCAACAACAAATTGTTGTATGGGACATCAACCACGAAGAAATGGTCAGTAAGTGAGTAGTTCCCCATCTTCAAGGTCAGCTCGGGGACATACTTGGTACATTGCATGGTCCAGTCTCTAGGTACCAAGACTGACAATACCTCAAATGTAGTTGTTTGGATGCCCCTATGCTCCACCATCTGGGCATCAATGAAATTGTGGGTGGCCCCACTGTCAACCAGGACTAACACACATTGCCCCTATAAAGTCCCCTTAATCTTAAGTGTCAAGTACTTTAGCACACCCCGAAGTGAAGAAAGGACTCCCCCGGTTGGGGAAAACAACCCTCCTCTAGGTGGTGGTGGTGGTGGCCCTCCTGATGATGGTCCTCCCTCATCTCCCAGCTCCTCTACTGCCTCAGCCTCCTCCTCCTCAAGCTCACTATCTACTAACACCTCAATGAAATGGGTTTTTCCCTTGGTGCACTTGTGCCCTGGTGCCCAAGATTCCTGCCACGTGAAGCACAACCTCCTCCTCCTGAGGTCCCTCAAGGTGTCATCATCCAACTGGCTACGTCCTCCATCTCTCTGTGGTGGCCTCGCATCTCTATTCCCTTCTGGGGCTGTGGGTCTCGTGGGAACAAAAGCTTGGTTCTTGGGTACTGCATCAATCATGTCTTGAGTCCTAGAAATAATATCATGTAGTGATGTGGGCTTGTAAGCCCTCACCCAGACATGTAGAGGCTCAACAAACCCCTCCACAAATAGCATGATCAACCATGCCTTCGAAATATTTGTCACCATCACTGCAAGTCTCTAGAACTCCGTAATGTAGACCTCTGCACTGCCATTCTGTCTCAAGTGGGCTAGCTTTCTGAAGTGTAGCTTTGGATCCTTCCTCTCAAAACTCTCCAACAACCTCGTAGTGAACTCTATATAAGTGGTGATGTGAAGGTGCCCCAACATGATCATTCTGTGATACCACCACTCATGTGCATCCCCTTCCAATTGAAGGGTAGCGAAACGTATGGCATCAGCTTTTGTCATGGGATTCAAGTGAAAATATATATCAAGTTTCTGGATCCATGCCCTAGTTGAGTTCTTCATTGACCCATAGAAGTTTGGAAGCGTGACCTTCCCTGTTAGCTTTCACACATCTTTGTTGGATGCTCCTCCCCTATAGTGACCTCCAGCCCCAGTAGTGCGCCTCTCCTTGAGGTGGATATACTCTCCAAAAGCCATCACCCTCTTGATCCAACCATCCCACCCCTCATACTCATCAATGCCTAAAGCAACAGAATGTACCAAGTCCGCAACTATGTTTGGCTCTCTCTCCGACTCAACCTCCTCAATGAAATGAGGCATTATGGGGCGGCCAGCTTGCCCATGCTATGGGGCGTGTGGACGCTGATAGGTATGATTGCCTCCTCCTGCTTTGGAACTCCGTCACCTTGAGTTTCTCTATCTAGTCTTCCACCCCTTTGCAGGCCCATCACCTGCTGCATCATGTCCATCATCAACTTCCCTTGCCTCATCATCTTTTGGTTTGTCCTTAGTAGCTCTTCTAATACCTAGTCTGTGTTCCTCTGCCTGGGCTTCTCATTCTCTTATTGGTTGTCCATTCTACTTCTGATATTTTCTACTTGAGTGTCTGAAAATGGGTCTGGGCCCTCTTCTCTACCTCGACCCTTGCCTATGCCTCTATCACGACCTCTTTGAGAAACCATTTCTTGGTATCTCGGTGGCATTACCCATTCTTGTTCCCCACCCTGGCCAAGAACATGCTCTTATACCATTGTAATATTGCCAGTGGAAATTTTACAATGATAGCAAAGACATGCACAAATAAATAACACAAAAAATTTCATAAATGCATACACATAAACCAGAAATTTCTGCAAACCCCCAAACTGGCCAAATTTTATTCATAATATCTGTTGTGTTACAAATTAGTTGGAGAAATTGCACCTGGGCTTGCATAAGGCAAGCTACAAGCACCAAGTGATGAGTACGAGAAAGCTAAACGGCTGCAATAATCAACACCTCCATAAAACTGTGTTATTGCTCTAAAACTACAATGTTTCCTGACTTTGCCCCATCATTTCACCATTCTAGAGTGCCCATAAAATTTTAGGAATTTGAGATTGTGATCCTTTCCCAAAACCCAGAAAAACCCAGAAAGGGTTTCCCTTGGTTCCAACTTTCAAAAATTGACCCTTCATAACTTGGCCCTCCTCCAAATACGAATTTTGTTGCTACTAATAATCCTGTCAATCTCTTCACTCCCAACTCTAGCAATCCTCTTCAAATGGCCCTCCAAATGATCTCATAACTCCCTAGCTCCAAAATCCTTGGGATAATGTTGCCCCAACAAATCTCACTCCAATGACTCCTGGGTTGTGTGTTATTCTCCAGAAATGTGTATGACCTGCCACTGATGCTTCTTCCGGTCTCGATGGTGAAGGAAATCCTTCCTTGGGTGGCACTCGAAGTCCACTGAGGAAAGGTTGAGCTTCTCTCCTTGGGAAGCTCTTGTGCTAAACAACACAATCTTGGCTCAGTTGAACAATTAAGGCAATTTCGATTTTCAAATAGAAAAAAAACTCCTCTTGATCCCTCATTTCGTCCTTTTATAAGTGTTGGGCATGCATTCCTAGTGGGTTCCTCCACAATTTCAATTTTCCCTTAAGGAATTTGAATTCCCTTCCTTCCAAGTGTGTATTTCGAGTGGGCCCCATATTCGACTAGCTTGCCAATAAAGCATTCCTCCTATTTTCTCTACCAAAATTTGCCTTGAACTAGTATTAACCAAACTTGTCGAAATTAATTTTCCCATAGGAAATTTTAGGAAGGAACATTACAAAAACCTTGGGGTGAATTTATTGTAATTAGATTGAATGAATCGTGCAAGAACATGTTGAATATTTCACGGAAAACATATTTGTGTGAGAAATACGTTAGAGTACAAAGACAATTCTGTCCAGAAATAACTAACAATCAGTCACTCCCTGTCAGTGCAATATCTCAAAGACTGAAGCTTGTCTTAAATGTGGGAGAGTAAGTGAAAGAGAAGAAGCTTATTCTGGAAGATCTGGTAAGTTTAGAGAAATTTCAGGGTTTGACAGATGAAGATTCCTTCGTGAAAATGAGAGTTCGTTGTTTGTTTCTTGTATACATCCACCTGCCCTCTTTGATTTTTGAAATCCCAGGCTACAAAGAAATTCACTTTGTGTTCCCATGCCACGTGGAAAAGAATCCATTGTTGATACCAGTATGGTTGGATAGAGGACAACCTCGAGGTGGTTGTTATGTCCGATGTTTTTTTTATGGGACAGGATTCTGCGTGGTAAATGTGCTACCTAATGCAAGAAAATAATTTGCCACCTCTTTATTCTTTTCATTATAATATATTAGGCTAATATACTACATTATTAATAAAGGCTATCAAAAGTTTAATAATAAGTTAATACTATAGTTTAATAATAAGTTAATATCAATATTCATGTTAAAGTTGATTTTAATAAGATTAATAATAAAGTTAATATTGTTATTAAAGTTTTATAAGGTTATTTTTAAGATTTAAGTTTAAATATTTTTAATATTAAAATTTAATAATTTTAATATTAGTTAGTATTGAGTTTAATAATTTTATTAATAACATTAATAAGTGTTTACTATTTAAGATTATTATTCTTTAATATTAATAATAAATTGTTGCTCACCACATTAGTCAAACAATGTTATTTTCTATAGTTAATGTTTAAATATAATTTATGTTTAAAAAAAATAAGGAATGGAGAATAATTTTAACTTACGTTTGGATTGGTAAGAGTAAACCATTGTCAACCATTATCAATCATAGTCAACCATGGTCCAATGTCACATTGTGACAAAGATTGTCTCAATATGAAAATCAACCATGGTCCAACATTACATTGTGACAAAGATTGTCTCAATTTGAAATTCAATTATGGTCAACCATGTCCAACGTCGCATTGTGATAAAGATTTCCTAAATGTGAAAATCAACCATGATCAACCATGGTCAACCATGTTTATTTTAGCATTTATAATATTTATCAAAGGGTTTATATACCTTGGTTTATGATATTTATCTTAGTTTTTATTATAGGATTTTCTCAATATGAAAATCAATCATGATCAACCATGGTCATTCAAGGTCAACATCAATCAAACAGGGTCGACCATGGTTAATTATGGTCAATCACAGCCAATCATGGTGCAATGTCACAATGTCACAAAGATTGTCTCAATATGAAAATCAACCATGGTAAACCATGGTCCAATGTCGCATTGTGATAAAGATTGTCTCAATATGAAAATCAATCTTGGTCAACTATGGTTAATCATGGTCAATATGATGATCAACGATGGTCAATCGTGCTCAGCCATGATAAACCATGGTCCAACGTAACATTGCGACAAATATTGTCTCAATATGAATATTAACCATGGTCAACCATCATCTACCATGGTCAACAATGGTCAAACATGGTCAACCTTGCTTATTTTAGGATTTATAATATTTATCTTAGGGTTTATATACATTGGGTTTATAATATTAACCCCTTAGTTTAATATTGTTCCCTTGGGTTTTTAGTATTAATACTGTTATCACCAAAATAGGACCCTGATAGGGTGTTGATCAAAGTACCTCAGTCTAACTATTTCAAGCCAATCTTTTAGCTGAGGCTTAGCCTCCTCAGCCTGAGAGGGCTCTCTCAAGGGTTAATGATATAAGTTATAGATAGATGGCTAACTCTTTGGTTTGTGGTTTTGTATGTTTATAGGTTGAAAGATGAAGGCTTGCTACCATTGGGCTATGGAGTCAATAAGTTAATAGATTTAGTGGCAAAGTTTCTAGACATGGAAGCTGAGGCAAATGGGGTTTTCAAACCAAGATAATTCACTCAAGAAAATAGGTCAACACAGTAATTCTATTACTAAAGGAAGTAAGAGCATAAGTCTATGAATTCTCAGTAATAGTAATGAACCACACTAGTTGGTTCGAAACGCGTCGACAAATGATTGATCTTGTGATTTACGCCGAAAAATCTCTCGTAAACCCGATATGGATCATAGAAGCCTCAATTGAACAAGTAATGAAACTTACTATTAGTGTTTAAAAGATAGTTTACTCACAAAATGCAGAAAAACACAGTCATCTCATTTCTAAAGGAAGTGAGAGCACATGGTTGTGAATTCTGAGTAATAGCGATGAGATCTACTGCTAAACACAACAATTCCATTACTAAAGGAACTCAAAGCACATGGTTGTGAATTTTGAATAACAGTAATGAAATTTATTGCTAGTGTTTCAAAGGTAGTTTACTCACAAGATACAGAAAAAAACACAGCCATCCCATTACTAAAGGAAATCAGATTATAAGATTACGAATTTTGAGTAATAGCAATAAGATTTCCTGCAAATGATTCAAAGTAACATATAAATCAAGAAAAGATTAATTCCGTGAGAACTCAGATCTGTTCAGAAAAACTTCTCTGCATTACTGATTATAGTTCATAGCATAAAGCAGTATTTGGGCCAAAAAGTCTTCAACCCTTTTGCTAATTCGACCTCTTGCTTCATATATAGCTTTACAACCTTGGATTCTATGATCCACCATCAGAGGAATTCGAATTCCTATCCTAGACACCTATTCTAACCATAACATAGGCTTATTAATTACAAAATGACAGCTAACTATCTCTTCTAGAGTCCTAATACAATTAGGAGAAAAACTCCTTATTATGACTAAAACAACCTTATCTAGGAATTAAACATTCTCTTTGACACCCATAACTCCATGAATTCGAATTTGATGAAGCCTTTAACCTTGTTGTTAGATTCTGTTGACTCATCCCTTATCTGTCCTGAAAACCAAGAATTTGTTTCCTGCATTTAAGCTTTAACCTTCATTGATGCTTTTCGAATCCATTTGTTGACCAAATTGACCTTTTGAGACAAGTGATATGTGTTATCACTTCCATAGAAATTTTCTCTTCCACCTATACGAAAATCAAGCCCTTGAAGGAGTATAATGAAAGTTGATCTAGCTGCGTTATGAAATTGTCTGTTGTTTTGTAGCGCAGAATCTTATCATTGTAAACATCTTCTTAAACCTTTAATTTCTTCTGCCTTAACCCTTGGATCTTCATTTGTGAACTTTTTTACATCCTCTAGTAACATTAACATTCAGAAATAAACTGTTGTCACCTCTTGAAAGCCTTGCAAAATGTCAAAACTACACCTACAGCAGTTTCGTAGCGCGCTACGAAACTGCTGTGTATGTCTTTTACAGAACTCTTTTAAAAAAATTCAGTTTTCAAAAATTCTTTCACTTTTTCCATGATATCTACAGGCTTTAATAATCAACATAGATCATCTTTGAAATACTTTCAAGAAAATAAAATCCTTCTCCTCAACAAAACTGCATCAAGAAATTGTAACTTATTGTTCTGTTCTAGCTGAAAAATAGGTGTTGGAACAGAGCTTTTGTCTCCTCATCAAAAATTTATTTTGCAAAATTAAGGAGGCTTTTGGAGACCACTATGTTCTGAACAAAAATCTCTCTTGGTTTTTTGCAGTACCTCTCCTACTTCCCAGAAACTGTATTTGAATATCATGTGTAACTGGAAAATTCTGATTTCTGAAAATATGGCTTCAAAGAAAGCCTTGTATCTCCCAACTGGTAACACTTATGAAAAAAGTGAGATAAGTTATTGTAGCTGGAGAGTTTATGAAGAGAAACCTCCTTCAGAATTCCAAAATACTTTTGTATGTAGCCAGAAATGGATCTTGAAAAATACTACTAAAACTAGAAAGCAGAATGTTTCTCTTAATGACTTCCAGCCATTTCATAGTGCAAGTTGAGTCATAAATTTCTCCCAGATCATAATGAATTTGAATAAACTGAAAGAGTTTTTCATAAATAAGTATGTTAGGAAGAAGAACCTCTTTCAGTTTTCCAAAATATGCTTTCAGTTGCTCAAGAAACCCCTTGGAAGTTAACTTCTAAAAACAGAAAAAAGAGCATACACAACAGTTTTGTAGCGCAAATCAACTTTTTTGAACTAGCTGTGCTACGAAACTGTGGATTCCTGTGTGATTGCAAAAATTTAACCCTAAACTTAATGGAATGGCTTCTAAATGGAAAATGTGACCTATTTGACCATAAAGTGAACCTAAAGGACTTTATTTGGAAATGAAAGATGACATTAAATACTTCTAACCCTATGACCTAACCCTTTAAGAATGAAATGACCTAGAGACCCTTTAACACCATGACTAGAAGAAGGGTTTGGAGATGAGAATGACACTATTGAGACTCTAATCCTATCACTTATCCCTTTAAGCATGCGATGACTCAAAACTTATTATAAAACCATGACTAGAAACAAGGCAAACTTTCCAAAGTTAAAAAAAAAAAGAATTAGGGTGATAACAAATCCTTTGGGTTTATTAGTAACTTGTGTTTATAATATCAATCCCTTGGGTTTCTTAATCTAAGGGTTCATTTTCCCTAGGGTATAATATTACTCATAGGGTTTATAATATTAAGCCTAAGGTTATATATAAATCTCTTGGGTTTATAATCATGGTCAATCATGGTATAGCGTCACGCTATGACAAATATTGTCTCAATATGAAAATAAACCATGTTCAACCGTCCTTAACCATGGTCAATCATGGTCAGCCATTGTGCAATATCACATTGTGACAAAAATTGTCTCAATATGAAAATCAATCATGATCAACCATGGTCTAATGTCACAACATCACATTATGACAAAGATTGTCTCAATATGAAAATCAACCATGGTCAACTATCATTTACCATGGTCAACCATGCTTATTTTAGGGTTTATAATATTTATGTTAGGGTTTATATATCTCGAGTTTATAATACTAATCCCTTGGGTCTAATATTATTCCCTTAGGTTTGTAATGCCTTGGGCTTTTACTATTGATCCATTTGGTTTATTAGCACCTTGGGTTTATAATATTAATCCTTTAGGTTTATTAATCTAAGGGTTCATATTCCTAGGGTATAATATTATTCATAGGGTTTATAATATTAATCCTACAATTATATATAATTCCCTTGGCTTTATAATCATGGTCAACCATGCTCAATGATAATCCAACGTCACATTGTGACAAAGATTATCTCAATATGAAAATAAACCATGTTCAACCATCATCAACCATGGTGCAATGTCACAGTGACAAAGATTTTTCAATATGAAAATCAACCATGATCAACCATGACCAACCATGTTCAATCATTGTCAACCATGGTAAATCATTTACAATGTCACATTGTGATAAAGATTGTCTCAATATGAAAATGAATCATGGTCAAACATGGTCAATATGAAAATCAACGATGATCAATCATGGTCAAACATGGTCAACTATGGTCCAACGTCACATTGTGACAAAGAATGTCTTAGTATGAAAATCAACCATGGTGAATCATCGCCTACCATGGTCAAACATGGTCAACCATGGTCCAGCGTTGCATTGTGACAAAGATTGTCTCAATAAGAAAATCATCCATGGTCAATCATGGTCAACCATGGTCAATAACCATGGTCACATTATGACAAAGATTCTAATGGGAAATAACCATGGTCACATTGTGACAAAGATTGTCTCATGGTCCAACGTCACATTGTGATAACCATGGTCAATGATGGTCCAATGTCGCATTGTGATAAAGATTGTCTGAACATGGTCAATCATTGTCAATCATGGTCAATAATGGTCAACCATGGTCAACCATGGTCAACCATTGCATTATGACAAAGATTGTCTCACCATGATCAAACATGGTCAAACATGGTCAATCATGGTCGACCATGGTCCAATGTCGAATTGTGACAAAGATTCTTTCAATATGAAAATCAATCTTGATCAACCATGGTCAATGATGTTCCAACGTCACATTGTGACAAAGATTGTCTCAAAGTGAAAATCAACCATGGTCAAGCATGTTTGTTTTAGGGTTTATAAGATTATCTCAATGTGAAAATCAACAATGGTGAAGCATGTTTGTTTTAGGGTTTATAATACTTTTCTAAAACAAAAGACTTGAATCTACTCTACTCATCAGCGTAAATAATTAATCAATTGAGAAATCACAAAGCACACAAGAGAAAGAATTCAATCAACACATTACTTAAATTATTTCCTGGGGAAAGCCATAGCTAAAAACCCCTGCTATATGTATATTGCACTAGTTAGAAAATAGGAGAAGATTACAATGCTTTTCTCAAGCCTAAGAAACCTTTGCACTATCTCTATCTGTCTCACAACTTCCTAGACAAGACTAGGCCAATACTTAACTGATTTTTTGTTTGCCCAAGTCCCTATTTCCTTGTGAATTAGCCCCTATTAATTAGGGGAATTCCTCAATTGGAATTGTGAAATCCTCATAGGCCTTCCTCTAACTGCATGCACCACCTGTAAAATTTGGATGATTATACAATTGATAGTACACTGCCCTTGAACTCCAATCTCAACTAGATAACTCTCAAATCTGACATGCATGAGTTATTTATGAGTGAATCATCAGTTAACTGGTTGAACACATGAAGCAACACACCCATGTCTGATCTCCTACTTATTCCTCCATCAGTTGGAACTAGTTTAACTGACTTTAACTCAGTTAAACTAGATTAACTAATTACAACTCAAAATAAACTCAACCAAGGCTCCTATAAAGTAGGAGACACTCTACATGACTCAAGTTAGACCCTCAACTTGAATTATTTGAGCCAACTAAGTCAAATTAACTTATTTAACTCGTACAAGTTGTCTTGTGATGTGGAATTACAGTTTTATTCCTAATTTAATTCGAGGGAAAATTAAATCAAGAATTTTCTTGTTGCATTTTCAACATAATAAGTTGTTCATCATTGGTGAAAATCAAGTCATCAACATAAAAAACAACAATCAACAATTTACCTTCTACAATAATGTGGTAAAGGTTTGCATCTACTTCTCTTTTGGTGAAGCCCAACCGGGTGAGGTAGCTATCGATCCTAGTGTACCAAGCATGAGGTGCTTACTTCAACCCATACATCTCTTGTTTGAGTTGACACACATGCGACACTTTGTCGAAGGTTTCAAAACCTTCAAGTTGTTCATATACACCTCCTCCTCAATCACTCGATTAAGGAATGTTATCTTCACATCCATTAGGTGGATATTCCACCCCATCTGTGTAGCCAAAGCGAGAATTGATCTGATGGAAGAGTACCTTGATATAGGAGCAAAGGTCTCTTCATAGTCAATCTCTTCTACCTAAGAGTACCCCTTGGCCACAAATCTAGCCTTATGCTTCTTGATGCTTATCAAACCTACTACCGATTTGTCTGTCGGTCTTGGGACCACTTCCCAAACACAGTTTTTGACAATGGAGTCATACTCCTCTACCATAGCATTAACCCATACTAGCTGCTCTACTGCTTTGTCGAATGAGCCTGGTTCTGCCTCCACAAGCTTGCTTATTAGAGCCATGTAGCCAGTGTACTGATCTGGTGACCTCCTTTGCCTATGTTGTGATGGGGGTGCGCCCACATTCTCTCTAGCATCATGAAATAATCTGTCGAATTCCCTAATTCACTTCCTCCCATCCCTGGATTCTCTACTTGAGTGCTTTTCTCCACTCTCTGCTCCTCTGGTTGTGGCTACTCCACAACTTCCTGTGGTTCTTCCTTTCAAGTCAACAACTCTTGATGCGCATGCAATTGAAGCTCCCTCTCAAGAGAACACTTCATTTCCTTTTCCTCATCGAACTTCACATCTCTACAAACAATTGTCATCATGAGAGATGATAGGTACACCTGATAGTTGTGAGGTGTATCAATGTAACCCAGAAATATGCCCAACTCAGCTATTGACTCTAGCTTTTTCCTTGCTTCCTTGGAAACATGACAATAGACTAATGATCCAAAGATCCTGAAGTGTGATACATCTGGTTTCTTCCCTGAAAATGCTTCTTTTGATGTACTCATGCCAATAATTATGTGAGGACTCGTGTTCTGCAAATATACCGTTGTGTTGCATGCTTCAGCCCCTTAGTCCAGAGGTAGGCTTTGGTCATGCAACATCACCCGTGCAACTCCCACAATTCTTATGTTCTTCCTCTCAGCCACCCCATTTTGTTGTGGGTTATGGGGTGTTGTCAACTCCTGTCAAATGTCTTCCTTTGCACATAAATTTTTAAACTCATTCGACATGTATTCACCATCGTTATCACTCCTGAGAGCCTTCACTTTTCTGCCAGTTTATTTGTTAACAAGTGCTTTAAACTCAACGAATTTATAGAATGTCTAGTCTTTCTTCTACATGAATAAAATCCAACACTTACGTGAGAAATCATCTACAAATATAACATAATACATGTACTTGGAAATGGAGGCTGTTGAGAAAGGCCCATAGACATCAGAGTGGATCTTTTCAAGGATTGCATGCACCCTGCTATCCCGATCATTGAAGCTGGCTTTTGTGTACTTCCCCAAAGTACACCCTTTGCATGTGTTATGCTACTCTAGTGCTCCTTTGGGGAGGCTTGTGGTGATCTGTTGCATGATCTTCAAAGCTCCATGATGCAAGTGGCCAAATATTCTATGCCACAATTCACCGACATCTCAGCTCTGCACCTTCTCCGCCTTTGTGCTCAAAGCAACATAGTCCTATACATCCAACCTATAGAGGTTCTTCACCTGAACCCTGATCTGCTTCACTTGTCCCATGGTGATGTGTTGCAAGAAATCCTTTCCTTTGCTAAATATCAAATCGTAGCCACAATCTTCCAACACCACAACAGAAACCAAAATCTTCTTTAGACCCTGTACACACATCACATCCCTGAGCCTAAGAGGGGAGCCTGACTCCCTCTAGAAGGTGACCATATCGATCCCAATCATGCTATACCTCCCATCATCTCCCATCTCGATGTGCATCTGGAGATCCTTCTCCTCCAAATCACTAAAGAAATCTTTGTTCCCCGTCATATGGAATGAGGCACCATTGTCGAGATACCATACACTTCCCATTATTATGCTTTCCATGCATGCAATGAGATTAAAATCAAGTCCGAAGTGTGAAGCTAGAGCTTCACCTGCTGCTCCTCCTGCAATCTTCTTGATTTCTTTCTTGTGTTGACATTTCGTGACATAGTGCATGAATTCATGACACTGAAAGAACTTTCTTTTGGACAAATCCTTCTTCTTGCCCCCTTGAATTGAATCTTCTTTGGATTGGGATTTCTTCCCTTTCTTTTCCTTTTCATCCAAGGCACAATTCTTCTCATCCTGAACCTTGGATGAGGTCCATCACTATTGGTCCGCCTTATTTCTTCCTACATCAGACTGAACCATAACCACTCCCTTTGTGGTAGTTTATCTCTACCATTTACAGAATCTCGATAACTATGCCAGCTCTTGGGAAGACCCAAGAGGGCAAGAAATACCAAACCTTCTTCTAGGACAATCACACTGACCCCGCCAAGTTCATCATGACACTGTGTAAACTTACTTAGGTACTATTGAATTGTTTCATTCTTTTGCATCTTGATGTTCTAAAGCTTGTCCTTAAGTGTCATCTTCATGTGGTCATTGCTGTTCTAGAACAAATTTGTCAGTGCTTGTCACATCTCATACGTAGTCTTTTTCCTGTGGAGATTCGAGACAATATGATCTTGAACTCCCTCCAATATAATTCTCCTTGCTAGGGCTATACACTTCTTCCATCCTGTTAGATTTTGTGCATCAATAGGTGTTGGTTTCAGAACATCGTTATCTATGTATTCCTTTAATTCATTATCCTCCAGTATTGCCTCCATCCTATCCTTCCATGCAACATAATTTGAGCTTCCCTCAAGGGCATACTCAAGCCTTAGTCCACTGAAAGTCATATTATCAGTCCCGAAGAAATCCTACAAATTGATCTGCAACCACAAATCCCCCTGCACTGGAAACTTCAAAATATATTCTATACTATGAATCTAGCTCTGATACCATGTAGAAATTTAATGTGTAGATCCTAAATTGCTCATGAAATTTACTAAATCACAAGACTAGAATCTACTTCTATTGATTTGCGGAAACAAATTCACGATCAAGAACAAAATTCAATAACATGCATCAAGATTCAACACATATACACACATATTTATTTAGGGGAAAAAAACTGCTCAAAACCCCTTACTATATGCATTGCATTAATGAATCTAGATGAATACAATATGCTCTGCTCAGCCTTGAGCTCAACCTACACCTGTATCTTCTATCTTCTGCGTGACTAACTGAACCTGGCCAATAATTAGCCCAAATTTTGCCTTCCCAAACTCCTATTTCCTTGCATTTTTCCCTGAGGAAATATGTCCCTATTAATTAGGAATTACTCAATTTGGATTGCACAATTCCTTTAGGCCTTCCTTTGACTGCATGCATGAGCTGTATAGTTTAGAATATTCTATAACCGATAGTACACTACCATTGAACTCCAATCTCACCTGGGTAACTTGAATTTTGTGCATGCATGAGTTAATTTAGGTTGACTTATCAATTAATGGTTGAACACTGAAGTTGCACCCCATTGCTAGGCCTCCTACTAGTTCCTCTAATAGTTGGAACTAGTTTAACTAACCATAACTCAATTTAACTTAATTAAATTGTTACAATGAAATTAACTCAACCTAGGCTCCTAAATTTAGGAATCACTATACGCAACTCAAGTTCATCCTCCAACTCGAATTAACTGAGCTAAACGAGTGATAACAACTCAAGGTCATCCTCCAACGTGAATTAACTGAGCTAAACGAGTGATGGCAACTCAAGTTCATCCTCCAACTCGAATTAACTAAGCTAAACGAGTGATAACAACTCAAGTTCATCCTCCAACACGAATTAACTGAGTTAAACGAGTGATAACAACTCAAGTTCATCCTCCAACTCGAATTAACTGAGCTAAATGAGTGATAACAATTCAAGTTCATCCTCCAACTCAGATTAACTGAGCTAAATGAGTGATAACAACTCAAGTTCATCCTCCAACTCGAATTAACTGAGCTAAATGAGTGATAACAACTTAGTTAACTCATTCAAGTTGTTTGTTGATGTGGAATTTTGAATTTTCTCCTAATTTAATCAAAGGCAAAATTAAATTAGGAATTTCTTGTTGTATTTTCAACAAATTTAATTTAAATGATATGTAACATTCTTATTGCTTTCTAAGTTGTGTGAGTTCTGAGATGATTGAATACTTAAATTTTGGCTTAAGAAATCTAGACTCAGGGGCATCTAAAAAATCACTTGGGGATCACAGTCTAGGCCACGCCATCCCTTAACATGGTTGAATTTTTTCCCTCTGAATTTTGAACTAGTGACCTTCGCATCAGGTTGTACTTTAACAATACACCATATCACTATCTATTCTACACCTAGTGAGCAAATTATATATAATATTTATTTATTTAAAATTATATATAAGATTTATTTATAGGCAAAAATGATTTAGTTTTACATATGGTTTTTTGTTTTTATAATGTGAGCTGAATCTTTTTATTTTATTTTTTAAATAACTAAATTATGATTTATTTATATCAAAAGAGTTGTGTTAAGGTACGTATCTATACATACAAAACAATGTTGAAACTTGATAAAATTTGCATTTTTAATAAACCTTTTACTTGTTCTAGTGGAGTTTTTTACTAGTAGCATGCTTCACAAAAAAATACCAAAATATATAATATTGAAAAAACATATAACAAGCCATGAATATTTATTATCCTTAGTTTCCTTCCCTTCATAGTGATGAGGATTTGATTCCTTAATATATATTAGCTCTTGGCTCTGTTGCACAATGTTCTCCTCTACTTGATCTACTTGCATGGAGTGACTACATTCAACATTATTAGATGCCAATGATATAACACCCATTGAGTGGAAAGGAACAAGGTTTGAAGATAGTTACATTCTAACTTTGAAAGATTCAGTCCACTAATTCCTCATGTGTAAAAGACTCCTCACATTTACATTTTGGGAAGCACTTACATGTTCCAACTTTGTTATCTTAGTGGAAATGACAATTACATTACTCTTGTCTCTTCCTATTTGTGTAAAACCTTAGGAACCTCTTTGACATCTACCTTATCCATTTTCCTCATGTGAAAGCCCTAGTTGAGGAAAAATAACATTTGGGAGGCATTTGTAAAAAAAAAAAAAACACAACTCAAATTGAATTGAGAATATCCTTCACTCTAGGGAGAACCTCAATAAGGACATGAAATCTAGTAACTACAAAAAAAAAAACCATCAAAATCATTTATTGCCACAATGGGAAATTGAGAAGTCAAAGGAAACCTGTACTATTAAAAATCATTTAAGTAAACAAAGAGAAAGTGAGAAGCCAAAGAAAACCTAGTCAACAAAAGATATGACTTGAAACTCAAGCTCACACCAACCAAATGCACCCTTGCTTCTGAGGAGTGCTTCTCCGTGACTAGCCTCCTCCAAATAGAGGTATCCACAATCCCTAAGCAGACTAAACACACTAAGAGAAATTCATTATCTCAAATATCCTACAAAATTGCTAATTATGCCACATTGAATAACCATGTGCAAAGTAGTTTGGAACCACTAAGAAAAATGGACAAAGCTATTTGGAGAAATGAGCTATCTACCACCCTCCTCTCATACCAACTCTAAAATTGAAAACTATTCCTCTCGAAAAGGAAATAACTTTAGATTTCACAAATTAAGAGATTAATGCTAAACTAATTACCTCATTTTTTATCAAGAACAAAAATCTAGATTACAAACAACTTTAGCAACTTCTACCACTAATTTAATAATAAGATCTTACTTTATAACCCAACAATATAAAGTAAAGTAAATTATAGAACATTCTATATATCAATCACATATAAAACATCTTAATATTCTCATATATTAATTGATAACTAAATAAATGATTTTGTATCACCCCACTGGCTTTTAAATTAGATTTCTTTTCCAAAAAATGTTATAAAATGCATCTATAAACTAATGAAAATAAATCATAAAAATAATAAAATTTTTTAAATATCTTAAATTCCATTATCCAATTATACACATGGTAAAAGAATACCTTTAATAATTATATTCAGTTTATAATTGTATCCACACTATTTAAAAATAAAAATAAAAAACCTATCTAATTCTAACTCCATATTTAAAAAACTTTAAAAAAATTCCATCTAATTCGACCTCTCTTAATTCGAACTCTCTTAAAAAAAAATCCATCTAATTCGAACTCATTTAGAAGCGAGAAGAGAACGTGATTAAGATATTTATCTCGCTCGTAAAACGTGTACTCTTTACTCTATCTCTGTAATAACATAGGAGTTGTCTATAATACAATTTTTTTGGAGATTCCGGTGACTGAATCCGGTGGAAGAAATGAGGTTAAATTTTGATTCGTTGCAGTTAAAATGGTTTTTTAACTACATATTTGGATTCAGCACCCTGAAAAACCCCTGGGAGGCTTTGATTGTGCAGAAACTAGCTATCAAAATTGCGATTGATTGTGCAAAAACTAACTATCAAACTTGCGAGTCCAATAAATTACTGCCGGCTTTTGACCAGAAAAACCCACCGAAAAAACTTTCAAAAAATCCCATTATAGACGCATGCTAATAACATATAATAGCTTTCTTTCTCTCTCAGTCTAATTAAATGAAAATACGAGTATTCCCACGCGAATGTAACGAGTAATGATTCGCACGCTCTGGACGCGACGGTAATGTAACGAGTAGTGATTCCACGCTCAAACTAGAGCTAACGGCTGTCCATCCTGTTCACCGTGAGAAACCATATAACGACAACGCATCGTTCGACGAGATTATTGTGGAAGACTACTTTTCCGCTTCAATTTCAGATAATGAAAAAGCAGCCGCTCCATCCTTCCAACGGTCATTGCGTTTCAGTCCATCGTGCCGTCAGAGCGGGTTTCATTCTAAAGAATTTTCTTCTGCATTGCCATTTTCGTTAATTTTAAGCGCTGCCTTCTTGTATAGCCATGATTTTATTTTAATTGGTTTTCTTACATTTACATTTATGTTCTGCCATGGGAATGATAAATTTTCTTGTATTTTCTCGTATGGTTGCTGTTCAATATGTTATTTTCTTTTATGTTGCTGTGCCATATGTTTCCAGGTCTCTGCTGTTTACCGTTTTTCTTATTTTTGATTTCAATCATCTCAATGTCAGAAGAAATCTAGGTTGGAGTGCATTAAGTTATTATTTATCAGACATAATTTATTTCATCTGATTTGGAAGCGTTCTTTTACCTATAAAAAAAATGATATGCGCAGAAACACGTCTCATGAGGGCCAGTTTAAGAAAATTTTTAGCAGACTCCATGCTTAAATCACTGATAAGGCGAGTTCATTATATTACTTCTATTGAAGATTCATGTACTTGCATTTAATGTACTTGGATCAGATTGACCTAATGGAAATATGAACTTATGCCAAGCTTTTTTTTTCAGAAGATAACTTATGCCAAGCTTAACTTGTGCCTAACGAGTAATATTCTTATTTTTGTTATTTTGGGAACTAGCACCTACTTTATTGTTTGCATCTTAATTGAAATTTGGTTTCAATGATCTTCATTTTACTCATAAAGCTAGTTTTCAAAATTTGAGTAATGGCGTCTTCTTAATCATTTCTATTTTAAAAAATTGCATCCTCTCAAAAATCTGAAATTTTGCTTCTCTTTAGTAAATTTCTTTATGCCTTTTATATTTCAGGTCTATTCAACCAAAGGTCATTTCTATTTTCAAAAATCGCATCGTCTAAGATATCTGAAATTTTGCCTCTGTTTAGTAAATTTCTTTATGCCTTGTATTTTTAAAATTTTTAACGTCTATTCAACCGGAGATCAAGACACGGGAAGGGTTTGTTCTTCGGAATCAGTTTTTGCGGGGGCAACGCAGCATGTCCTGAGGCGTCTTACCTTACGACATTAATTAAAGTATTCCTCTAGGGTAGCACGGAGCCCGAATATCTGAGACAATTTACCGCATTGATGTCAGTATGTTACGGAGGACGACCGTCTTGTTAATTTTATGTAAAGGCTCCAGGGGCCAAGTTGAGTTGCAGAGGCAAAAGGTGCAAACCCTCCATCCTCAGGCCCGTGGCAGACGGACTCGTGGAAAGCCGAGGGAATTCCAGAGGAACAAAGAGGTGCGGTAGAACAAGGACGCTAAAGGAAAAAGTGTTAGAAAATGAAAAAGAGCTCCAAGAATAAGGTTGGGCCGGCCGAGTCTTCCGAAGCAAGAGCGGGGCAGAAAAAGACCAAAAGACGGGAAGTCACGTGTTTCATATACTCCGAGGCGCAATATGCCGGCAACACCAAGAGTTCTTTGAATCGATTCCACTGTTTTTTTTAGGTTTCCGTAATGACCGACTCTGAGTTAAATGGAACATAAGAAAATATTGCTCATTAATGTGATATGTAGCTATCTACTTTCCCTCTTGTCCCTATTTTTTAATGCAATTCCTAAAAAAAACTGCGTAATTTATCAAAAAAATTATTCATAATTTATCACAAAACTGCATCTCTCCTTTAAAAAATATTTAAAGGACATAATAGAACAAAACCCTCCTATTGAGATTTTAGGGAATAGAATAAAAACCCTCACACCCTTGATGCTATAGATATTTCTCGAGGACATGAAATGCAAAAATTATTATTATAATTATTATTAGTGGTGTTATATTATTATGCGTCATGGTCTATTATTAATGGTGGTATAGAATAAGATAAAATGGAAATGATTTTGGGATATCATAGGACAAAACCCTCGGAAGTATAGGGATTTCTGAAATTGCAGAAATGATTATACCACAGAATAGAGCAAAGGACATGGAAAAGATTAAAGGACATAATAGAACACACGTGTCTTGCATAACATTCTAGAGGCATGACATTAATGATACACCACAATTTTGAATTAACACGTGTCGTTCGCATGTTTAGTTTGATGCTCTTTCAACTACACCAGATATGGACTGTTTGAAATCTTTTTACACCCGAAGATTTAATGATGAGATGATGATAGTCACCTCGGAATTTCAAAAACGTGGTGTGGTGTGGCAATCCGGATAACAGTGATGTATTATCGTATGTTGTTCTTTGGGCAGAGCCTATCCGACTTAACCAACCATATATTTAAATAATGTTAATTAAAAAATTGTAAAAAGTTAAAGTTTATACAGAGGTTAATGGAATATTTACTCTATCAATTCATGGTAATGTGGTTAGCTTCTCTGATTACATTATCTTTACACTTATTAAAAGTAAAAAGTATTTATAAATTATATTCATAAATAATAATAATATTATTATTATAAAGAGATTAAAAAATACACTTATTAAAATTGGAATATTTATTAATTTTATAATTATGAATAATTTATAATTATGTAAAATAAATGTAAATTTTATTAATAAAATAATAATTATTATTATAAATATAAAGAGTAAAAATTAAATTATGATACTTAATTTTATAATTATGTAAAAATAAAAGTAACTAAATTTTATTAGTAAATAATTATTATTATTAATACAATTATAAAGAGATGAAAATAATATTATGATAATTATATAGATATATGCAAGTTTATTTTGGAATGGATTTTTTAAAATTTTAATTTAATTATCAATAATTATATAATAATAAGTGGAGATTTATCTCTATTTATGTCTTCTTCTTTTTTTCCTTTTTAATTAAATTAATTAATTAAAGTGTTTTTTGAAGTGAGTTATGATAATTTGGGTATGTGGTGTATTGATAAGCCATGGTATTACCTATGCTATTGTAACAAAGCCTATTTATAGATTAAGAATTTACATGATAAAGTAGAGTAAATCTCCATGGTTATGGTTAAGAATTTTGTTATATAAATATATCTTATAATAAAAAAATATAAAACATCACATTTCTAAAAGAAAAGAAAATAATAATCAATAAAAGGAAAGAATAAATATAAAATGCCAAGCATTTCCTCCTCAAAGAATGTAAATGAAAATTAAGTCCAAAATCCAAAATTTGACTTTACTTGGCCATGGAAATGCAAATAAAAACAGAAAGTCCAATATTGACAACATGCAAATTAGATAAAGCGTGGCCATGTGGTCATAAAAAATAAAATGGCCTCACTGATCTGAACAAGTGAGAAAGCCAGTCAACCAAACCATGGGTAGACAACCAAGAAATGTGTTCTTTTTTTATTTTGATGGTGTATTTGTAGTCCTATCAATATATGTGAAGTCATGTCATGATTAGGGGTCAATATGTAAAAATATCAATTGGGTAACAGATTGGGTTCACTGAACCTTCTGTGAAGTTAATCATGGTGTGATAAATGGTTGTTGAATAGCCAAAATAGTGGATTCGGTTGTCGCAAAATATTTACAATCCGGTAGCAATTGGTGGCCCAATCCTTAGGAGCACCTTGTCCAAATATATCGAGCTAAAGTATTCATGCTTTTACTTTCCCACAAGTGGTGACACATTCCCCAAGAGCACCTTGTCCAAATATTATGAGCCAAAGTATTCATGCTTTAAGTAGGAATATGATGAGCCAAAATATTCATGCTTTTGTTGGATAGAAATGCTATCTCACAATCACGACCACATTTACTCCTTATGATGAATCTTGATCTACAACACATTGATAAATGCTCTTAATTCTTCCTTCTCCTTTCATTACTAGGATACATGTCTCAAAATTCGCCAAACCTTAAACTAATTTTCCTTTAAACTAAAACAAATTATTCCTTTCAAAGACAAAAATCTTTAGTTATTATTATTAAAAATCTGTAGTTATTATTATTAAAAATCTTCAGTTATTATTATAATCTTATTATTATTATTAAATACCATATCCCCTCGTATATGATATTCTTTTGTAGTATGTGATACTCTCCTACATTTATGGTATCTATTTTCAATATGCTTATGATATTCTCTTCTATCTATTTCTTAAATTGTTTCATTAGCCTTGGTGATACATGGTGGCTTTAGCTCATACCCATCTCTTCTCTATTTCTTACTAGTTGTTTAGAGGGATTTTATAATACATGAGTGTTTTAGTTTTGCACCCAACTTCATTGACAGGGGATGAAGGTATGGATTTCGGGGAAGTTATAAGAATGCCCATTTTTTTTGTGAATGAGCGACAAAATATAATTAAACAAAATTATAACAACAAATAATTAAAAACAAAGATTCTACAAGGTATGGGTTTTGGGAAAGTTAGATGAATTCACAATTTTTTTTGCAGAAGTCAGAAGAATGCACAAATTTTTGGGGAAGTTACAAGAATGCCACAATTTTTTTGTGGATGGGCGACAAAATATAATTAAACAAAATTATAACAACAAATGATTAAAAACAAAGATTCTAGTAGAACTATGCTACAATTGAATACATGTAGCAATTATTAAATGATAGGTCTAAGACATCATAAATATATAATAGATGTAGCAATTATTTAATAATAGGTCTAAGACATCATAAATATAGAGTACATAAGTCTGTCGAGCATGTTAGCGATACTATTATCATTTTTGTCATGGGTTCAATGTTAAGTAGTGAGTGAATATTTTCTTGGAAAACCTGTGGCCAATTTGGATAAAGGCCATTAAGCATCATTGGAAGCATCTATGGACTTCTCCCCTAACTCCTTTTGGTAAGAAATGTTTAAAGTGATGTCCATAGGGACATCCCTTTCCAAAAGGCGATTTTCCCTGCAATCCCCAAACCCCCAAGGATGAGAAATGTAGGGGACACCCTAGGGTTGGGGATGGGCTTCCATGCAACATTGCTTCACACCCTTTTATGAAGCATATTTAAAGAGAGTAGATACAGGGTACAAGAACTTACAAAACAAGGGCATGAAAACTATTATTGTTGTGAGTATTCTCCATTACAAAAACATACGACAAAGTATTGTAGCACGCATTGCATAATAAATTTTTCATGGCATGGATTAAAAATCAATGGGTAAATATTTTTCTTAGAAAATCAGTACACGAGAGTAGGATTGGAAAGGAGTCATCTAGATGTCTCCAAAACTTGCATTCTCCAAATCCCCAGGGATGGAAAATTTTAGGGTATGTTCGAGGGTTGGGGATGGGCTTCCATGCAACATTGGTTCATACATTTTTACAAAGCATATTTAAAAGAGAGTATACGAGGTACAATAACCTACAAAGCATAGGAGTGAAAATTTTTGTTGTGATAACCCCCCATTACAAATGTATAAGAATATTTTAGCAGAAATTACATAATAATATTTTTCTTTGCATGAATGTAAAACCAATGAGAAAATATTTCTCATAGAGAATTAGTACCATATGGGTGCCAGTTTGGAAAGGAGCCATCCAAATGTTCCCAAAACCATCAAGAAATGTCTCCAAGACCCTTCCTTCTTTTAGCAGGAAACATCTTGGGGATGTGAGGGAAGTTCTTTGTGTCCTCTAGGACCTCCCCTTCCTAATGGGAACTCCCCCCTATAGTGCCCATGTCTATGAGGATTGTGAATTACAAAGGAAACGTGGTGGGGGAAGTACCCTATGTCCCTTGGGATGTCCCCTTCTAAACAAGGACTTCCCCCTCCAATGTTCATGACCTCGTGGATAGTGAAATATAAGGGATGCATCCCCTGTGATGAGGATGTGTTTCCATGCAACATTGATTCATTATTTTGAAGCTTATTTAGTTACCAGTTCTCAATGATATTTACTCCATTTTTCAACTAAGTGTTTTATAGAAGTGCTCAATGTGTATGTATGCCATTCATATTCTCATCTTGCTTTCTGTTTTTTGGTAAATAACTTAGAATTTCTGTGTGTATATAAAAAAAGGGTTATACTAACGATGTTTAGGGAAAACTATAGAAAATGAAAATTTTGTGGAATAAGGATTTTGTAAGTAAAACTATAAAGAACAAACTACATATTTTGTGTACCACAAAACTCTTTGCAAAATATTGATTGTGTGTTAGACTTAAACAAAGAATGCAATAGCATTTTAATATTTTCCTTCATAATATTAAACCTCAATCCATGGAAAACTTCCTTGCTATAACTATACAAACATTTCCCACTATAGAACATTTCACATACTGTAATGTGTTGTTACATGACAAGACAACACTTTTACTTGGGATTGAGAAATTGAAATGAGTTGTAGTTGATTGCAATTTATTTTTGGGATAAGTCATAAAATAAATTAAACAACATACAAGATAAAATTTAAATGGGTTTTATAATATCCTGTGTCCTAAGAATACATAGTGCCAATTGTGAAATTTTCACGATTGCAATAAACTGGAGTTTAATCTTCTATCTATTAGAGATTACATGTCTTCTGAATTAGTATTAGACAAATAACGATTAAATCACGATTCCAATCTTCATAATAATAAAAAAATGTCGTAGAATATAAAAATTGGAACTGAGAAAATATGCACACACATAAAAATATGACACCATTAATTTTGGACAATGGTCCCTGGAAAAGCCCCAAAGGGAAAACCAGTGCAGCAGATTAGTGTTTTATTATTATTCAACAATGTGAGAAATTACAATTGGTTTTTGACATTTGTAGAATGGTAAACCTTTGGCAAACACTGATCTCCATTATGAAAAATAACTGGAGGTTCTGTTTCCCTCTGCATATAGATCTGACCTCTCCCAACCAAATCACACTTCCTTTGGCTATTTTCACTACCTGGATGGAATGCACACTACTAGTCTTGGGAAATTCGTATAGTCTATGGGAAATCGCCCCTGCAAGTAAAATTGCCTCTAACAATTGCTAGACCCATTGAAATAGATCCGGTAAATGGATCTGGTAATTGGCAACTAAAACATGGTCTCTCCTCCAACTCGCACTGGATAAATTGGCTACTCGCAATGACTGAATATGACCTGCTCTGCAGATGATTCGACCTCCTCTCGCGAAATCTTTTTTGGGTTTTGGAGATCTCATGTTCCTTAGCCTCTTAGACATCATAGAGACTAGAACACTTGTCTTTTGCTACCATAATCTAACATCAAACAAAACAAAAAGAAGGATCATGTAAAATATGTGTGGGAAAAAATAATTAAATGCCCTTTTTTCCATTTTTGATGATAACAATTTGTTTTCTTTTTTTGGACATGTTTGGTGTCATGTCAAGTTCAGTTGCTTTCTATCTAATTTCTTTAGGAAATCCTTGATATCATATTACATATATTTGGTTTCAAGTTGTTTAGAATGTGTATAATGACAATTATAAAGGTTTAGAACTTAATCATTATTGAGTGTTTGTATTATCTATATTTGTGATATTTGAAAAGAAGTGAGATAATTTAGTTTTGAAAACCTTCATGTTGTGTGTTCTTTCTTTCTTATTTTTCTTCTTTGAATTTGATTAGTGTATTAGTGACCTAGCTAGGACTCCTAATTGCAATAAAACTTTATTGGTATTTGTATCCTTTTTCTCCATGAAACACTTTGAAAGGTATACTTTTGTATTTGCCTTCTTATCTAGGTTATAAGGTTTTTTGTTTTGTTTTTTTTGTTTTGTTTTGTTTTGGTTTTGTTTTTTGTTTTTTGTTTTTGTTTTTTTTGTTTTTTGTTTTTTGTTTTTTGTTTTTTGTTTTGTTTTTGTTTTTGTTTTTGTTTGTTTGTTTGTTTGTTTTTGTTTGTTTGTTTGTTTTTTTTTTTTGTCCATAATTAAACAATCCTCGATTACTAATATTTCTACAACATTCTTGAGTGAAGGCAAAGGAAGCCTGTATTCTTCATTTTTCACTTGTCTTTGTTGATAAAATGGTACTCTTGCACATTGGCAAACTCCGTGCCACTAAATTTCTTTTGAGTCAAGGGTTTTTAACATCCTAGGATTTGAGATGCAATAAGATGTTTGGGAATTTGCACATAATATGTTGAGTTGTATATTAGATATTGCAGTTCTTGCATTCAGTCCCACAACCCTTCAGTCTATTACTCTAAAAAAATCAATTAAATGAACTTTCAAACAACATAGCGTATCTATTTAAACAATTGTAGACAACATCACATACATGCATCAAGAGTTTTTAGATGCATTGTATGCAACTTTCAAGCGTACAAGATGCCTACGAAGAGTGATTATTGATTTGGAAATGGATACTAGTGGCTTGAAAAGTGTCAAAAAGTAAATCAATATTAGAATACTAAGCTAAACATTGTGTCCTAATTACAAGCCATCAAGTCTATTGAGTGATGTGTTTAAATAAACTTTCATTCATTAATATTTTTGGGTTACCAGCTATGCATAGAGAATGAACACTTTTAGGAGGTGTCACACCCATTTCTATGTGTATGGGTATCCTATTACATGCATGTGTAGTTGGGCTTTACCAAATTATCAAGGAAATGATATGAGGGATCAATTCAATTTTCTATAAATATAAACATTTAAACCACATCATGTTGAAAAATCTAGGGCAGAATGATTAGGTTTTTCTTTAGCTTGATTTCTCTTACTCTAATAAGTTCTTGTGATATTATTTAGTTCTTTATTATATTAGATTTCTTTCCATCATCAAGGCAAATTCCAAACAAGAAGATCACAAAGTAGGACACCACAGACAGGCACACAACTAGGGCCAAAACCCCTAACAAGGGGAAAACCTAGTCAAACTCTTCCTTAGTAGATTCAAATAAGATTGAGACAGACAAGACTCCTTTTGACTAGACAAGAGACCTTCCTCACTCCAAATAATCAAGTCAACCCTTCTCCTTCTTCTTCTGTAGTCCTTGGCCTAAGTATTCCATCCAACATCTTCGTTATTCCTACTTGCACCTTCGTTATTCCTACTTGCACCTTCGCTATTCCATCCTTCGCCTTCATTTTATAATAACTTCTTTATGGTGATGATGAAAGACTTCGATTAGACATCTTCTCCCTTCCTTCTCTTCATGTGAAATTTCAGATCACTTGATTTTTTTTTCAATAGGTTGAATTGTGCTTGTATATATACCCCTTTTTGGTGAGGACATGATGTTTCAAGTAGGCTAACTTGACAGCTAGTAGAGGTCGACTTTAAGTGCTTGAGGCCAAATTAAAGGTGGAGGTGTCTTACATGACTAAAATACATCAAATAAATTTCTTTCTTTGATATAATGAGCCCAAGAAGCGTCTAGAATGTTAATTTTTGTAGCATCGAATGTGTTCTAGCCACAAAATTTGGTGGAGAGGCTAGAACAAATGTATTCTCCAAAACCAAGAAATCATTTAAGGAAATTACACCTAGAGGCGACTTAATTAAAACAATTAATCGTTAATTTTATGTTTCCTAAGTATAAACTTAAGAAATCTGATTAATTAAAGGGTATTAATTAAGTCACGGTAAGAATCTTCTAGAAAAAGACATGGATCGAGTTCTAGTAAATCTTAGCCATCGATTAAGTTCTAATCATGGTTGTTGATGTCTCAACGAGAGATTGTAAGAAGAAAATCGATGAGGGTTGGAGGACACACTTGAGACACCAACAGTTTGAATTCACTGGCGGATCGAACTCCAGAGTAGCAGCGCTGAGTTGCCGGAGTGAGAGTTAGTGAACTCGAAGCAGTGAGAAAGGGGCAGGGATAGTAAGGTTGGAGGAATATTTTCCAGTTCCGGTGAGTGAACTGCAGAGAGGCAGTGAGTGCCACAGGGAGGCAGCGCATAGCTTAAGAGGGGATTCCGTATTTTGTTGGGGAGAAGTAGTGATTCAGTGCCAGAAGTCAGAGTGAGAGTCTGGAGGCCAGGAGGGTCCATCTTCTAGAACATAGTTGATCAGATAGCGAGAGAGAAGCAGTCCCGAGTTGTGGGACGCAATACTGTGTAGGCTAACGTAGGGATTGCACAGAAGCAACAAAGAGCAACTCGACTTGAGCCAAGGTTAGTGTTGGATTTCCAGTGGAAGTGAGATTTTTCTCACTAGACTTATTGGCAATCATTTCTCTGTATGGATTGCTAGATTTGAGCATCAATAGGCTTGCACTTAGATTTACAACTGCAAAATAATCAAACCCTCAGTTGTTGCACCACTTTTCTTGAGTTGGGTTTCTCTGCGGATTTTAGTCCAAAAATAACTGTGTATTTGTGTGTGTGCATCTATTCTTCCAACATTAATTTTCTTCTGCAATATTTTATTTCTGAAGGCTGTAGTGTATTAGTTTCGGTATTTACTGTAGAACACAGTAAATAATTTGTTCAATTCATTTAACAAATAGAATAAACTAAATCAGTTGTTACAGTAGGATTCAGGGTTAGCCGAATTTTCACATGGTATCAGAGCGCAGATTGTAAGCCGGGGAGCTCAGTAGCAGAAGGGAAGAGGAATTTCGTAGCCCTAAGTAAGAATCAATTCGAAACCCTCATAGGTAGCGCAGTTTCTTGGCCAGGAAGGTCAATTTCTTGAGGAAATATCGATTTCTCAGAGAGAGTGGCATAGATATCAGATTTCTCGAGTGCGAGGATTACCAGAGGTAGAGGGAGCAACCAGTATCTTCCTTGCATAGAAGATGTCTAGCTAGACATAGTATTTTGCAGCAGTTGCTAATGCAAAATAGCGTTAGGAGGAAGGAAGAGCACACACTGAGGGAATTCTTTCCTCAAGGAACTTCTAGTTTAGAAGTTTGATTT
The DNA here is from genome assembly GCA_000404065.3 of Pinus taeda. Lineage (NCBI taxonomy): Eukaryota > Viridiplantae > Streptophyta > Pinopsida > Pinales > Pinaceae > Pinus > Pinus taeda. The sequence goes on along the minus strand of APFE031193812.1, from coordinate 15,044 downwards.
TTCATTGCAGAGTAGCAGTTGTTGTGAGCAGATTTTCCCATTCCAGTAGGGAGTGCGTATAGCCAGTTTGTAGTTGCATAGAGCAGAAGAGGAGGAATTCAAATTTTTGTAGAGATGGCATCAATAGGGTTGAGATATCAAGGTCGGTTGGATGGAGCCTCCAACTATGTGATGTGGAAGATAATAATTTCTTGCCTTCTAGATGAATACGATCTCAAAACCTACATCAATAGCATGTGTAGTTGTACCCATAGATGAAAATCCACTGGCTAAAGAAAATAGGATGATTCTCGATGGGGTTCGAGATCACATGGTGTCTCACATAGCTGGCAAAGATATTGCTTGATAGATGTGGGAGGCTCTTGCTATGCTATATGAGGGATCTTCTGAGCAGCGGAAGATGTATCTTGAGGAGAATCTGAGATGCACAAGGATGCAAAAAGGAGAGCGCATAGACCCCTTCATGACTAGGATTCAGGATGTCCAAGACTAGCTATCTGCAGTAGGGTCAACGCCCTAGACCACATAATTGGTGTAGTTAGCTCTAAATAGTGTTTCCGAAGGACTGGCAGGTCTTCGTCCAGAGTATTCCAGGTAGGGACAAGTTGTCAAACTGGGATCGAATGTGGGTTGAACTACAACAGGAGGAGACGAGGTGAGATTTGGTGAAGAGCACCATTAGTGGCACCAACAACAACAGTGGGACGAAGCAAGTGAAGGAAGAGGAGAATGTGGCCCTCGCATCAAAGGAGCAACAAGAGAAATGTAGGAGGAAGAAGGACCTTTCCAAGGTCAAATGCTTCAGATGTGATGAGCTTGGCCACTACAACACTCATTGTTCTCTAAGAAAGAAGGGAAAAGAGGAGAAGCAGGATCAGCAGGCTGCATCCACAAAGATCGACAAGCTATCCTCCAGATTAGAGGAAGATTTTTCCATGATCATTGATATACCTCCAAGAGTGAGGTGGGGTGATTTAGAGTTGTAGCCCCAGAGAGCTACATGATGGGCAGGATTCTTGAGGAGATACACCTCATGAGTCAATACCTTGCTACGGGAGCCCATAACATGCAGTAGTAGGATGGATAAGTGGAAAATGGTGTCATCAGCTACCAAAGCGGTCAGATACTGGGCAACAAAGTGCAGATTTGGTAGCAATGTAGTTGGCACAGAGCAGAGACAACAACAACACAGAGGCTTTAGTGACAATGCAAATACTAGCATCAGTCATGACTCGGGTGACAGATGCATCGTACTGATCATAATTGATTTAGTATTTTGGATGCTTTTCAGTTGTAGATGTTGCAGTTGCAGTAGCAACAAATGGAGAGTGGGTTGTAGTTCAGATGCAATTTTGCAGGGTCAGCAACAGCGCAGATGCAACATATATCAGAGTTGCACAGTAGTTGGTGGGCAACAATAGCCAGACATCAGCAATGTGACAGGAAATGGTGTAGAGACAAGGTGTTGCTTTAGTGGGTTGATGCGCTAGAACACCTTCCTTGCTAAGAGGGAGTGTTAGTTTTTGTAGCATCGGATGTGTTCTAGCCATAAAATTTGGTGGAGAGGCTAGCATACATGTATTCTCCGAAACCCATAAATCGTTTCTAGAAATTCCATCCAGAGACGACTTAATTAAAATAATCAATTATTTTTTTTTTAATGTTTCCTAAGTATAAACTTAGGAAATCTGATTAATTAAAGGGAATTAATTAAGTCATGGTGAGAATATTCCAGAAAAAGACATGGATCGAGTTCTAGTTAATCTTAGCCATCGATTAAGTTTTAATCATGGCCATTGATGTCTCAACAAGAGATTATAAGAAGAAACTTAATGGGGGTTGGAGAACACACTTGATACACCAGCAGTTCGAATTCAATGGCAAATCGAACTCCAGAGTAGCAACAGTGAGTTTCCGGAGTGAGAGCTAGTGAGCTTGAAGTAGTGAGAGAGGGGCAAGGATAGTAAGGCTGGAGGGAGATTTTCCAGTTCCGGTAAGTGCACTACAAAGAGGCAGTGAGTGCCACAAGGAGGCAGCATAGAGCCATGCAAAGGTAGCGCAAAGCTTCAGAGGGGATTCCGTATTTTGCAGGGGAGAACCAGTGATTCAGTGCTAGAAGTCAGAGTGAGAGTCTGGAGGCCAGGAGGGTTCATCTTCCAGACAACAATTGATCAGATAGCAAAAGGGGAGCAATTCAAAATTGTGGGACTTAGTACCGCGTAGGCTGACACAGGGAATGCATAGAGACAGCAAAAAGCAACTCGACTTGAGCCAAGGTTAGTGTCGAATTGCTAGTGGGAGTGAGATTTTTCTCACTAGACTTATTGTCAGACATTTCTCTGTATGGATTGCTAGATTTGAGCATCCATAGACTTGTACTCATATTTACTACTGCATAATAATCAAACCCTCAGTTGCTGCATCGATTTTCCCGAGTTGGGTTTTTCTGGGGACTTCAGTCCAAAAATAGTTGTGTATTTGTGTGTGTGCATCTATTCTTCCAGCATTATTTTTCTTCTGCGGTATTTTATTTGTGAAGGTTGCATTGTATTAGTTTTGATATTTACGATAGAACACAGTAAATAATTTGTGCAATTCGTTTAACAAATAGAAGAAACTAAATAAGTTATTGCAGTAGGATTCGAGGTTAGCCAATTTTTCACATAGAATATAATGATAATGATAATGACTCAAGACATAAACCTAGAAGCCTACAATGGAGGCTTTGACCTATTGACCCATGACCCAAGCATGAAACCCATGCTTTAATAAGTCGATAATTTTTTTATTTGCCCTCTTTTGATAGATACAATTGTGAATACTGACATTAGTTACATATTTCAACACATCATATGTCCTCCCAGCTTAAACATAGGACATGGGCATCATATTAAAGACCGCATGGTTGAAATTAAATATATTTGAATCTTCTGACAAGTTGTATATTATTCTCGTTCCAAGTCTCTGAATAAAGAAAGGGTATCCATAGATAAGGTCATTACAATGAAAATTATTTAGGATTACATGCAAGAACTTCATTTTCTAAGCATTGCAATTTAAGCCCAGGTAAAAGAACACAACCAAAGCTACCCTTACTACTCAATCATCTTGCAAATGTTCAAATTTCCAAGCACCCTAGGTCTAGTCTATGACTAGACTAACACATAAACACACTAGTGGTGCTTAACCAAAACAAATTTGCACAATGAAATATAACAACAAATAAATCAATAAAAGTACACAAGCTATATATATGGCCCAAATCTTTTCTTATCAGTCCATCAACAAGAAAATTATAGGGCTCTGATACCAAGTATCATGGCCCTTTACAACCCCTATACAATGGTATGATACAACAAATACAACTAGGGGTTGAGGCCTTATCAGTAGTCCACAAAACAAGGACAAAATAACTTGACTTACTTGCTAATGTAGTCTTTACGAGCAACCCTTTTAGTCCTCTTTTTCCATTTTCCTTGATTGTCCTTTGCCTCCAATTGTTCACACAAAGATCAGTTCCCTAAACCTCTGTCAAACTTGTTGCTCACAAGTAGGCTTCTCCTTTAGCCACCTATACTAAACCAACATTGTTCTCCTTGTTGTTAGCCCCTCCTTTGGTTAAAAAACTTCTTCTCTTCAGCCCTTAATCAACCCCTTAGCTTGTTGTCTACTCATCCTGCTACAATAACCTTCAAAACTCAACAAGCCTCTTTATCTCATAGGAATAACCTTCTAACTACCTCGACTAGCATTTCTTTAGGCCTAACGGTACTCGACCCTCCTATTTAATTTAAATGTTGTGTGAGTTCTAAGATGACTGAACACTTAAATTTTGGCTAGAGAAACCCAAACTCGGGGGCATCTAAAAAATCACTTGGGGATCACACTCTATGCCACACCAACCCTTAACATGGCTGGATTTTTGCCCACTGAATTTTGAACTAGTGACCTTCACATCAGGTTTTTCCTTAATAGTACACCCCATCACTTTCTATTCTACACCTAGTGAGCAAATTATATATAATACATATTTATTTAAAATTATACATAATATTTATTTATAGGCAAAAAAATTATTTGTTTTTATAATATGAATTGATTTTTTGTTTTTAAATAACTAAATTATGATTTATTTATATCAAAAGAGTTATGCTAAGGTACATAACTATACATACAAAACAATGTTGAAACTTGATCAAATTTACATTTTTAATAAATCTTTTACTTGTTCCAGTGGAGTTTCGTACCAGTAGCACGCTTCATAAAAATTCCCAAACTATATAATATTGAAAAAACATAATATTTATTATCCTTAGTTTCATTCCCTTCATAATGATGAGAATTTGATTCCTTAATATATATTAGCTCCTTGCTCTATTGCATAATGTTCTCTTCTACTTGATCTACTTGCATGGAGTGACTACATTCAACATTATTTGATCCGGATTTAAACAGGGACGCAACAAATTACAGAGATAACCATATACACAAAGATGCAGTGGAAATAATACTTCATTTCATTAATGGAAAATACTGAAACATGTTTACAATCATAAATGGAAATAAACTAGCTAGGGCGATGGTAGCTTATCTCTGAGAAGAGATGTGATGGCTACATGCCTTTGAACTGTGTTACAATGAGGCTCGAAGGCCTATTTATTGTTGAGAAAACAATGAAAAACCCTTAACATTCCAAAACCTAACCCTAGGAGATGAAACGCCAAACTGTGGGCCCCGTTTGGGGGTAAGTTGGTACATCAACTTCCCGGGGTCGTAGCTTTAGCATATGATCTCCGTTTGACGCATACAATAGCTCATTAGAAAGATCTATTCGAGCACTATCATTGTTGGAATGGGCAACATATTTCCACTACATGGACCCATCTTGCCTCCGGATTCCCCAAAAAATGTCGTTTAGGGCCTCAAAACGGCTCCGGAAGTTCATGACCCGAAAAACTGCTAAAAATAGTAAGTTGTGCTACAATTAAGGAAACTGAAAAAGCTGAAAGAGACAATTGTGGGGGTCCAAATGGGATCGGTGGGTGGCCACCAGCATCCACCTGGATCACTCAGGAAATATACAAGGACACATCCTTCCGAGCAAGTAGAAAATTCACATTTCATGACATTTCACATGCATTGAACGAACACATTGAATACATACTATTACAAACCTTAGGCCAACACGAGAACTTAAACCATTCCATATATTTTCCTTTGAAAAACAATGCTCATTCAAGCAAGAATACCACATTCCTTAACATTATAAGCCATGATAAAACAATACATTAAACAAACATAAAGCATTCAAGACATGCGAGTCATGACTATACACATATATTTGATAGATTGAGTTGGTCAACTGATATTGGGACTTCAATTCTCCACCCAACCTTAAACACACTACAACTAAGTCTTTCTTAAATTAGTCACCCCAAGCTAGATTTCAAAGCTTGAAGGTAAATGCTTAAGGGATCAAAAAAATTCTACTAGCTGAAACATGTACTCTAGAGGACCATCCACCTCCACCCACCAGCTACTTCATGTAGTCAATATCTCATGGGGAATCCAAAGGTCCACCACCTCCACCCTCGAAGAAGCAAGGGAATCTAGAGACTGTGTCTACACCCTTCAAATTAGAAAGGGAACCCAAAGGTTATGCCTCCACCCTTCAAATCAACAAGGGAGTCTAAATATTAATGCCTCCACCCTCAAATCAACAAGGGAATCCAAAGGTTGTGCCTCCAACCTTGAACAACAAGGGAATCTAAAGGTTATGCTTTCACCCTCAAAACAACAAGGGAATCCAAAGGTTGTGCCTCCAACCTCAAAATATCAAGGGAATCCAGAGGTTCTACCTCCACCCTCAAATAGCAAGGAAATCCAAAGGTTGTGCCTCCACCCTCAAAACAACAATGGAATCCAGAGGCTGTGCCTCCACCCTCAAACAATAAGGGAATCCAGAGCTCATTGTGAAACCAAGAAAACAAACAGAGGGGGAACTAAAGGATTTCTCCCACCAGGAATCCAAGGAGTAGGCCTCCACCCAAGTTGTAAGGGAAATCTAGAGAAAACCATTTCCACCCTCTAGGCTTACAAGGAATCAAGAGACTATTTTCCTCACCTGAAATTTGTTCTTCCACCTCCCAATGCTCAACCAAAGAATGGCTCTTCTCCCTACATTCAGATAACATCATAGAGTTATTCTTCTCTCGTTGTTGCTCAATTGTTTTCTCCTGCATTCTCTTTGTTTTTATTTGTCTCTAAAATTCGATTCTCCTCTATGTGTGAGAGTGCTCTCTGTGTGTATGATCTTTGTTTTGTAGTGTGTGGAGCATGATCAACCCCCTCCCAATTACTTTGTTGCAATTGTTTGTTGGTTGCATGGGCAAATAATCTTGATGCCCTTTCCTTTTCATCCATGACGATTTTGTCTTGCATGTTGGTGGGGGATGACGTGTGTTAGAACTTCTCTTTTCCAAACTGCCATATATAATGCAACCCATCACTTATTCAATTTCGCCCTTTATGATTTGTGGATTTATTCAAGGCATGCATGGGCTATTGTCCTCCTTTCTAGTTCAATTAATTTGGAAAACCAATCCTTTTAAGGCACTCTAGCCAACCTTGAATGATTGTCATGAAACAAGTCAAACTTCCTTTACTCAAACTCCTTCCTCAAACTCTCAAAATTATGTCCCAATTCTAATGCATTTTAAATTACAATAAAAATGTATGAAATATTTACAATGAAGGGGAATCAACCTGAGGCTATCAAAAACCCCTCCCCCTTGGAGAAACACCATCCTTGGTGTTCTATAATCAAACACAAAACAAGAACATGCTTTAAAACCTAGCACAATGAATTTTCGTGCTTTATATACACAACTGTACAAAAAAATTATGGAATTTATTTACATTTGCCTCAACCGACAAACAAAAAAGGATATGTTGCCCGTATTAGGACAACCATTTCCCACATGACTTCATTGGGCCCAAAGTACCTCCGCTACACTTTGACTTGCTCTATTTCTTGATTCCAAAGCATGAGTTGCCTCAAATCCAAGATGCATAGAGGTTCTAGTTGGAACTCTCCCTCTGGTTCTACCTGTAACACAAACCAATCAATCACATCATTAGCATCATGTACACATCTTTTAAGCAATGAAACATGTAAAACATCATGAAATTTCATTGATGGTGGCAAGGCCATCCTATAGAGCATTGGCCTTATCCTTTCGGGCACTTCAAATGGCCCACAAAACTATGGTGCCAACTTGGCACATGACCCAATTTTCAAGGAGCTCTTCTTGGGTCCAACTTGTAGGTATATGTGCTCCCTAACTTTGAATTCTTTGTGAACTTTGAGTTAGTCCACACATCGCTTTTGTCTATCCTCTACCACCTTTAAGCTCCTTCTAGTAGTTTGAACTTCTTGTTTTGTTTCCTTCAACATATCAAGTCCAATAAGGACCTTATTCACTATATCACTCCAGTTGATAGGAATGTTACAACTCCTCCCATACAATGCTTAAAATGGGCTAGTTTTTAGTGATTCCTGATCCCATTGTTATATGAAAATTCTACAAATGGAAGGCATTCTTCCCACTCTCTTGGTTGGTGCATTACGTACATTCTTAGCATGACCTCGAGAATTCTATGTGTCCATTTTGTTTGCCCATTAATTTGAGGATGATATGCGATACTAAAGGCTAACTCAGTTCCCAAGCTTGCAAATAGATCTTTCCAAAACTTTGAGGTAAATTTGGCATCTTTGTTTGAGATGATTTTCTTGGGAACTCCATGCAACCTTACAATTTCCTGTATGAAAAATAGAGCCACATCACTGGATGAGTTTGTAGACTTAACAACCAAAAAGTGAGCCACTTTGCTCAACTTATCAACCACTACCATGATTTCATCATGTTTCTTAGAAGTCTTTGGCAGCTATCTCTTGAAGTCCATATAAATCACTTCCCACTTTCATTTTGGAAAGGGAATAGGCTGCAACAAGCCAGTTGAGTGCTTGCACTTAGCCTTCACTTGTTGTCACTCTATGCACTTGTAGATGAAATCAACCACCTCCCTTTTAAAATTGGGTCAATAGTAGAATTTATTGATGATTGAGATAGTCTTTTGATAAACTGGATGATCGAAGTATGGCTTTGCATGAAACTCCTTTAGTATAAATTTCTTCAAGTCACTTTCATTTGGCACACAAATTCAATTTTTGAATCTAATCTGCCCATTGCTGGTAGGTCTATATTCTTTATCTCTTCACCTTCACATGCTTTATCCAATTTCTCTTTCAGTTCCTGGTATTTTTCATCTTGCTATCCAAAATTTTTTATCTTTTCTATGAGATTAGTTCCATAGGAACTTATGGCTGTTATATGGTTTATTTGCACTCTTTTGCTAAGTACATCAACCACACTATTCTCCTTGTTTTTATACACTTTATTTAAAAATCAAATTCACTGAGCGTGAGAAACCATCTAACTTGCCTTGCAATTAACTTAGGTTGTTCAAACAAATATTTCAACCCTCCATGATCATTCATTAGAGTAAACCTTCTGCCAAGGAGGTAGTGCTTCCACATCTTTAATCCATGGATGATGGCAGCCAATTCCAAGTCATGAGTCACATATTTTTGCTTGTGTTCATTTAATTTTTGAGATTCATAACAAACCACTTGGCTTTCCCGCATCAAGACTCCACCAAGTCCCTCCTTGCAAGCATATGTGCATAGAACAAAATCCTTCTCAAGGTCTATTATTCATAACACTGGTGCATTAGTTAACAATTGTTTTAACTAATCAAACCTTACTGGACAATCAATTGTCCATTCAAACTTCCTCCCTTTCTTTCACAATGTAGTGATTGGACAACCAATCTTGGAGAAATTCTTAATGAATCTCCTTTAATAGCTTCACAGTCCTTGAAGGACCTAACTTCAGCCACATACGTAGGTGTTGGCTATTTCATAATGGCCTTAACCTTTTTTGGATCAATGTCTACTCCCTCTTTTTAGACAATGTGCCCCAAATAATGGATCTATGACTGAAAGAAATCACATTTATTGTTCCTCTCTACGTCTTTCTTTCTTTGCATAAAGCTCTTCATGTTCCTCCTTGGTCTTTGAATAATCAAAATGTCATCAATGAAAACTAATACAAACTTATCCAGGTAAGGGCGCAACACATTGTTCATAAGGCACATAAAGGTTGTAAGAAAATTGGTAAGCCCAAAGGGCACTACCAATAACTCGTAATGCCCATAACTCGTTCCAGAAAGTTATTTTATGGATATCCTTGTCCTTAATGAGCACTTGATGATAACCTGATCTAAGATCAGTCTTGGAGAAGACTATTGCTCCTCTTAGCTGATTAAATAGATCATCAATATGTGGTAATAGATATTTTTTCTTAATGGTCACCTTATTCAATTGCGTATAATCAATGCATAACTTAAGTGTGCCATATTTTTGCTTTGCGAATAGCATTGGTTCTCTCCATGGAGACACACTTGGTCTTATATAGCCCTTGTCCAACGTCTTCTTGTGCTGTAGCTTTAGCTCAAATAATTTTGGAGTGCCCATTTTATATGGAGCCTTTGATGTTGGAGTTACCCCTCGCATTAATTCAACAAATAAATCTGTCTCTCTATGAGGAGGCAATCCATGTGTCTCTTTAGGAAAGACATTTTGGAAGTAATTCAAAATGGGATATTTTGACAGAATGGTACTGTCGTTTTCCCAAGCGTTGTTATCAACTTCAACATCGCTAGAAATTTGCACAACAAATAAGGTGCATCTCTTCTTGTATCTTTTCTTAGCTTGCATGTTTGTTACCAGTCTCACTAATATGGGTTATCACTTTCCCCACACTCATCTAAACATTCAATTTCTTTTTCAAAGAAATCCACCTTGGTGCAATGCATGTACAACCTATCCATTCCCAACAGTACATTATATGCTCCTAGTGGCAACACATTAAGATTTTCATCGGTAGGCATGTTATTCAATTCAATTGGGGAATCTCTCATCTAATATTCAACTCTTTTCCATGTCCCTGTTTCCAATTGAACCAACCATGATTCTGCATGTGTCTCCTCAAGCAATTGACATTGTTCTACAAGTACTGGGCTGATATAACTGTAATTTGATCCAAGGCCAATTAAAATAGAAATAATTTGATTGCAAAGCTTACTTTCCATTTCAATTATGGGAGCATGGTGGCCGGCCTACTTGTTATCCACCATTGCATATATTATAGGCAAACTACGAGTTGTATCTCACTTTGTATGGGCTTCTTGTACATTGTACAAGCATGACTCGACATCCCTTTATCGTGGACAGTCTACCTTGTAGTGATTCCCTTTGCAAACCTATCACTTCAATGGCTCCCTTGAATTGCTCTTATTTTGTCCTCCCACTGGCTGATTAGCATGACCTCTATCCATTGCATTACCTCTCTACTTGGGTCGACCTTGACTAGTTGAGGTTACATTTTGTCTTGCCTACAGTTTGGGATTTCAAACCTTTCTTACATCCATTTTCTTTATATTTTAGACTACCTTTCACCTTCCAATTGCTCTTAAATTCTTGTCTATGCTTTGATTGTTCATACCAATGCTTTAGTTTTCAAATTGCATCCTCCAATGTGTTAGACTCATTGAACTCAATTATATCCTTGTAGGATTATGGAAGTCCACTGACGTACTTCTGAATCTTTGCTATTTCTTCCTTAAGGTAGGGGACATACTTTAGCAACTCTAACAATTTGGTGGTATACTCCTCAACTATCATTTGGCCCAATATAAGGTCATATAACTTCTTAGCCTTGTTGTTGAAGTATCTCTCAGATAAACACTTGTCCCTGAAATATTCCTCAAATTCCTTCCAAGACAACTCTTCCTCTTTTAGGCCTTTCACCATCCTCAAATCTTCCCACAATATGTCAACGTTATCTTTCAAGATAAAGGTGGCTATCCTTGCTTTCATTTTTTATAAATAACTATGAATCCTGAAAAAATTCTTCATTCGAAGGAGGCATGCCTCAACATATTATGATTTCTTCAATTCACCATCAAATGTAGGAGGATTGACCTTCCTAAACTCCTCTGGTATATAGTCTTTTATCTCCTTTCTTCAAGTTGTTAATGATGATGATGATGTGGTCTTCCTTGACTATTTTCATGTTGTTATTCAAGGGTGCTTTGCAACAGCCCCTGGTTGATTTTCCATGTAAATAAAATAAGGCCAAGGTCATGGGACATGTATTTCAAGCTAAATGGTGGCCAAACATTATAGTGGGCATCACTTATGGTTCAATAAAGACTATGGAAATTGGCAAAGGCATTAGCAAAGGTAAAGAGGCAATAAATGACATTTAATTATGAAAATAAAGGATAATAGGAGAAAAGGAAGGCGAAGAGCACTAATTTGCATGCAAGGGAAATTAGAGGAAAAATAAAGGAAATTGAGACATCGATGATAAAAAGGCATCAGAGAAACAATTCATAACTTTTGGCTTAGCTTTTTCTAGTTTAACTTTTGGCTCTCTTACACTCTTGCACACTTGGAATATTCTTGTAGAACTCTAGCTTTCACTTGGATTTGGAAGAAGATGAGTAAGAAAGAAAAGGACAAGCAAAGGAAAGAAAGGAAGCACAAAGAGATAGTTGGATCAATAACCATAATAGGCTTACTTTGCAGGTAACATGTTGCATGTGTGATCTCCTTGTTGGTTGTTGGATGCATGGTATATGCATGTGGTTCCTTGATTATGTATTGTCATTGGTATGGAGAATTACTTGGATTGATAGTGGTTTCAGCCTTGCCTTTCCATTCCCTAGATAATCCTGATGTAATGGGTTCCCCATTTACTTTTCTGATTGGTTCTCAAGTTTCCTATGGCTATGGGTTGGGACAAATTCTCTGGAGCCCTAAAACAACTTGGGTTCCCTGGAAGTTGTGGGTTGTGATACGATATCTTTAGAGCCCTGTAACAACTTGGGTTCCCTAGACATTGTGGGTTGAGATACTAGTTCCTGGAGCCCTAGACAGCTTGGGTAAGACCAATCTAGTTGATGTTAGTGATTTTTGGACCATATAGGTGAGATCGTTGTGCTTGAGGGTTGACGTGGTTTGGCCTCTAGAAGCCATGGATGGTTTTATTTTGGTTTAACCCTTATGCTCCTACATGCATGCTTAGAATATGGCGCAAAGGTGATTGAATAAAAGAGATATTTTGGTTCAACCAATCTATGGTTAGGTGGTATGTGGAAGTCATTGACTTGGTTGGCATTTTGATTAGTTGACATGAGCTATTTTCCTTTGGTGATCTATGAGAACTTGTACTGACTATCATGTTGATCTTATGGTTGATTTGTCATGGTTTCTATTATGGTTATATGTTGGTTATATACATGGTTCTATTATGTGCTCTAGCTATGGGTTTTGTTCATGATTTGATAATTTACTTGATGGTTAATGAATGCATGGGCTAACAAGTGTTGTGGCAACTAGCTTGAGAGGGCATTGAGCCTTCTTGGCAATTCTCAGATGGAGTTCAAAAGTTTATGATCGGATATGAATTCATGACATGTAGCTTTTATGTTTACTATTTGTTTGACGGAATGTCCATCTTGCATTAGGCATGTATTGGTCAAGATCTTGCTCAAGCTTTGATTACTTAGCATTGTTATCATCAGTGTCACGATTCTGGACAGTTACAGGTAGTTTTGGGTAGTGGTATGGAGGCTAACCTGAAAAAGTGGCATAGATCTCGCGACCACATGCATTGAACAGGGAAATTTGGGTCATAACTGCATGGAGACAGGCCTAAGGGTGCAATTATATCCTCCCAACCGTATGCATGAAGTGTTATGGGTGTGGTTGGGGAGTAAACCTAGTGAAAAAGAGTTCTAGCTCAAGGACTGATCACCTGGAGTGGTTGGCAGGCTCTTGAGTGATATGTAGTCTCTGAGGGATGTCATTTTACTTTTGGATTGTAGGCCCCACTTCCATAATTGGAACTTGGAAGTTGGGTCATATTATAGTGACACTTAGCTCATGTTTACCTTGGAGAGCTTGTCAAAGTGGGTAAATGTGGGAGGGGTAGTTACAAATTGGTATCATAGCTTCTAGGTTAAAAAACTTGGCCTAGATAGGCTAAATGCATATTGTTATGCATGTATGTTAATTGTATATGTGTCTACCATGCATACATTGTGGTGGTCATTATTGTAGTTTTGTGTTATCATGCATGATGTTGATACGTTAATGTCATTATGTATCTATATCATGCTAATCTAGATTGATTGTACAGATGGGATAACCTACCTTGAAACATAGTGAGGTATGTTTTAATTATGTCTCTATTTGGTTTATCTAACATGACATGTTTGTAGGAGATAGAAAATAAAAGATCAAGAGCAAAATGGTGGCCTACAGTTCACATGACTCCCTTTATAGACCTAATGTGAGTTCAATGGAATGGGACAGGTCAGTTGGGTAATAAAGAGAAAAGTATTATCCTAAATTAGTAGATACATTGAGAAGTTTGGAGGCATAGTAGAAGTTTTAAAGAATATAATAACATGTTGATTGCGGCACATGAATGACTTAGCAGAGCTCAAGAAAAGTAAGCAAAAGTTAATGTAGTCATCCTTCAGAGCCTTTTAGATTTACAGAAGCAGGGATAGTTGGGAATCAATCAGGGACATGAAGAAAAGACAAATGGGGCATATGGCAAAAGGTATCATAGAGGACACAAGTTGGACAAGGATGACACAGTCAGAGGTGCCAGATCTTTGGATACACCTGACAGGCGGGCTAGCACTCCTGGATTTTATTCCAGTTCGGGTTCCGAGAGATATTATCATCATTACCATCAACATTGTCATAGGAGGATCGAGAAGTAGTATTTTCCAAAGGAGTTCAAGAAAGTCAAGCTTTCTACTTTTGACGGGGAAGTGAAGAAGTCAGAAGATGCAGAAGCATGGTTGCTTGGGATGAAGAAGTTTTTTTTCGGATTGCCTGATTATTCAGAGAATATGAAAGCCAAGAAAGTGATGTTTAGTCTCAAGGGAAAAGCATATATCTAGTGGGAAGATATAAAGCGTGTCAGAGGCATTAGGGTAGAGGAGTTGAGTTGGCATGCGTTTAAAAGACTCTTAAAGAAGAAATACTTGTATGAGACATATTATGATGGAAACACCAAGAAATTATATGATCTGAATATGGGTTCTATGACAGATGATGAGTATACTATCAGGTTCTCAGAGCTCTCAAGTTATGTACCTTACCTTAAGGATGAGAAAGAGAAGATTCAAAGGTTCATCTATGGATTTCCAGCAGCATTCAAATATTGGATTGAGTATGATGAGCCTCGATCATTGAAGGAAATCATTGGAAAGTTGAAGCATTTTTATGAGCAGTCCGAGCCTAAGCAGGATTGGGAAGGGAATGAGAAGACTAAAGGAAAGTGGGTTAAGAAGCGAGGAAGACTTCAAGATGTAGATGAAAAGGAGAATGTAATGTCATATAAGAAGTTCAATGCAATTGAGAGAGGACACGAATTTCAACATGAGGAATAGAATAAGGGTAATGGAAGGAAACCTTTGAGGTGTTAGACTTGTGGTGGAGAGCATCGTTGTAGTGAGTGCCCATCACATTAGGGTGGCAGGCCTAAGATTTACAGTGCTCGGGAGGCATAGATAGTTGGAGGTGTTGGGCAGAGTATTCCTCATATTTATGCAACAATGGATACCAAGCAGGCTAGTCATCAGGTATCTATTATCAAGATGGAAGGTAAGCTTTGTGATTAAGTTGTTTCCATTTTGATTAATCCTCGATCTAATTATAGTTATATCAGTCCTAGCTTGGTGGCTAAGTGTTGCTTGAATAAATAAGTGCATGCAAAATCTTGGTTGGTGCTTACTGGGTGAGATCTTGTACATTTGAGTTGAATGGTATGCTTACATCAACACATCTAAATGTGCTTCCTTTAGGTTCATATAATATGCTTTTGAGCATGGAT
>APFE031193803.1:251045-276053 GCA_000404065.3 Pinus taeda | reverse complement strand
ATGAGTTTCCTTTACTACCCTTTCACCATTAGTAAGCATTTCTTGTAGAAACTTTGTTAAATCTGTCTTCAAATCTTCCATGCCTATCTTCAAATCTATCTTCAAATCATCCATCTTAGCTTCAACGTCAATCATCTTAGCTTCTACACATTTCTTTAAAGAATCCATCTTAGCTTCTACACCTTTCTTTAAACCATCCATCTTAGAGTCTGTTCCTTTTTATGCAAGGGGCAGTTGTTGCACTTGGTCTTGTAATTTTGATATATCATGTTGCATTTCTTCCTCTTCTTCATGAGTCATGCTAGAGCTTTCAAGCTCCTTACTAGGTGTTTGCATTTTCTTTCCTCAGGGCATCAGTTACCGATAATAATGCTCTACTATGCCCTTTGAATTCCTTCAAAATAAATTTCAAACCAATCTTAAGAAAAAATTTAAAAGAATCTACACACCCTTTTTTTTTACTTTGTAGGAGCTTGATATTGCCTCTGATGTATCTCTGTACATTCAAATCATCTAGTTTTTATATTGCGACCTATGGTAGCCCTCTGTGTCCTCTTTCCAATGCCACCAATCTGATCCAAATTAGAATCTCCAAGGAAGAGTTATACGAAACCTCCCATAGTGACCTGATTATAGACTAGTTCAGTAGAGCGAACTTGTATGACGTGCCACGAGTCACTGTTTTGAACTTTAGCTCTGTAAAATATATAGAAGAAACTACAGTCTGTCCCCTTTCTGCACCTTCTTACGAAATTTCAATCCAATGCTCAGAGAAAAAGTTATGACGATTTTCCCCAGGTCACCTGTTTGGAATGTAATTCAGGACTCTGCAAAAAGACCAACTTCCTCAGATCATATCTCCGAAAATATAGCGCAAAAAGCTCTGCAATTTGGACTCACAATTTAGCGCGATGCCTTCTCAAATGGGTTTTTTTCCAACTTTTGAAACGTCGTAGAAAAAAAGTTATAGCGAAAATGCCACGATGACCTGTTTGGAGCAGCAAAACCCTAGAATCCAAACCTCTGATACCAAATGTTATGAACCAGCTCAAGAAAAGGATAGAAAAGATAGATCAATGCCTTAGAATTCAGCCTCTTCAAGGGGGAAACCTCCTTTACATTACGTAAATGAACAATTCTTGGATGATTCAAGTGACAAAACCTCCTTTCTATATATAGGAGTCTAAGGAGTCACAATATAACCCAGCCGACCTACCAATAATAATATAAATCCACAAAAATAACAATAGAGGGATTCTATGGGGCACAGTAATAACAATATGGGGGCAATATGGGCACAATATTATTAATAAGGGGTACAACTACAATAGTAATGGGGTAATCATTGTATTATTGGGACCCAACAGCAACAAGATGATGGAGCTTAGTGAAAAGAATTCGCCTTCACTAAGTGGTCCCGCAGGCTATTTTGGGCGCAAAGTCTATTTTTAGACTATGTCTATTTTTACACATATGGATCATGGTCTATGAGTTGCAGGATGTTATTTGTGGATTATTGGTCAAGTTGGTAAAAATAGATGGACTTCTATTTTTAGACATATGGGTGGAGTCTATCTTTAGACTGCCAATCTAAATATAGAACAGTCGAATATTATTAGCTCTTAATAATATTTAGACTATAAACATTATCTTATCCTCTTGGAGCACTTCAGTTCGAGCTATAGATGTGGAACATGCAACTGCCAGAAGAAAATATGCTTTTCTTATGGGTTAATAGAGCTATTGCATGAAGGACTTCAGTTAGAACTCAAGTGATTGAGTTTGGTGGAGTTGAATGAGGAGTTGATGGAGTTGTGTTCAGTTTGACTTAGTTGAACTAGTTGTATTTAGTCTAACTAACAAATACACTAGTGATGAGTGATGTGAATTAGTTATTAATTAATTCACTAATTACTAACTCATAAATCAACTGAAGAATGCATTAGTTAACTCAGTGCATGGACAGTTTAGTGGAGACAAGTGTTAGAGGTTAGTGAAAGGGAAAGACAGCTGTCAGTTGTGACTATAGTTGTGCATGTGATTTGCACAATCAATGGATTGAGTATTGCCAATGAGGATTGCATGGTATAGGCAAATGAAATACGAGTTTGGATCAACAATTATCATCCATTCTCATGCAGGATTGCGCAGTGGATGCAAGCAAGCAGCAGAGGAGATTTGAGCCAGTGATTGATTCAGATCTGAGCTAGTTTGTGTGTAACAAGTGGAGATAGTACTAAGTACTTGTGAGGAGTATTGTACTATGTATTTTTACATGTTCTCAGTCAATATAATATACAGATAGCTGGGGGTTTTCAGCTTTATGCTTTCCCCGGGTACATACTGTGTTGATATGTGTGATTGATGCTTCAATGTGCGCATGCAATTGTTTCTTAATACTACCAAATTGATGATCAACGTAGAGGAGGTTATGTATTATGCATGATTCTGCAAATAGTGTATAATCAGGATAATCTTTGTGAATAAGTATCATATTATTCAAAATTTCTACAGTTGTATCTTTGTAACTGCGGATCTCGAATATCGGAAATAGCATCTTGTAGTAGCCCTTTAAGTCCTATTTCTAACCCCACAAGTCTATTCAAGATTAGATTCTCCAAGGAAGAGTTATGCCAAATCTCCCACGATGACCTGATTATAGACTAGTTCAGTAGAGTGAACTTGTACGAAATGCCATGTGTCATTGTTTCAACTTTAGCACCTAAAACTGATATAAGGAAAACTACAGGTTGTCCTCTTTCTGAAACATCTTACGAAATTTCAATCTGATGCTCAAAACACAAGTTATGATGATTTTCCCCAGGTCACGTGTTTGGAATGTAATTCGGGAGTCTGCAAAAACCCTAACGTCCGCAGATCATATCTTAGAAAATCTAGTGAGACAAGCTCTGAAATTTAGTCCCAAAGTTCAGAATGATTTCAACTCAAATGGTTTTTTTTTTAACTTTTGAAACATCAGAGAAAAAAAAGTTATAGCGAAAATTCCATGATGATTTGTTTGGAGCAGTGAAACCCTAGAATCCAAAGCTCTGATACCAAATGTTGGGAAACCAACTCACAAAAAGATAGAAAAGATAGATCAATGCCTTAGAATTCAACCTCTTTGACAGGGAAACCTCTTTTACATTACACAAATGAACAATTCTTGGATGATATAAATGACTAAACCTCCCTTTTATATATAGGAGTCTAAGGGGTCACAATATAATCAAGCCGATATAAGAGTAATAACATAAGGGCACAATAATAACAATAGTGGGTTTCTATGGGGCACACTAATAACAATATGGGGATAATAGGGGCACAATAATAACAATAAGGGATATAATGACAATAGTAAGGGGGGAATCACTAGTATTATAGGGACCTAACATGGAGAGATATATTTATATTTATATATTTATATATTTAAATTTCATATTAATAATGAGTTGTTGAAACCAAATAAAAAGAACCATTATTATTTGTTTTTAGTAAACCCTTTTAAAACAGTTTATAACCATAATAACAAAATAAACTCTATATTTGAGTAGATAGTTAACTTTGGCGGAAGATATAAAAGTGAGAAATCAGAACTAAGAGGGGGTTTGTAGTTCAGGGAATTCTGATTGTTATGCCATGTAATTAATCTCTAAGAGACCAGTTAATGAATATCAATGTGATTCCATATTTTCAGAAAATTTGCAATATGTATATTGTCTTTTCTTCTGTCTTTATTGTTTCATCTCATATTTTCTTCTGCTGAGAAAGGTGTATGTAATAGCACGATAAATTTCATTCAATATTACGAATTTACCTATATTACTGTTGTATTAGAAAATACCTATAACTTAACTAAATTTCATTAATGAGCACTTTGTCTTTTTCGGAAATAAATCCATAAATTCTTTATTTCTCTAGGATGAGCTTTTTTTGTGTCCTTCTTATGCTTGTTAAACATTGAAAGGCACTGAGTACCCTTTTATCCCTTCATCAAGATTGTTAAAACTGAACGAAAAAGTAAATATTGAGCTTACTTGTCTTCTCTTTCATGTTCATTAAACCATGAAGGAGACCAAAAGGAGAAAAGGGAAGAGAATTCATTTACTTGAACATAGCCAAAACAGTAGCATTAGTAATGTCGCCCTTGAACATGGCACTTGTTTGTGTCTTTCTCACAGTTAGGATTTAGAATTCTTAGGAGCCATACCATACATATCACTTTGTATACTCGTCCAAATGGTTACTCTTTTAGTTGCTTCAATGCCTATTTTTTTGTTGCATGATATCATGTGGTGCTCATTAGTCAATGTCGCCAAGTCACTTTTGTGTCATGCTATTATATGTTCAAGGGAAGTCTCAACCTCAATCAGCCTTTTTCAGTCCTTGTTGACATTTTTGTGTTGGTCATCACTGTGTCAGTTGTACTTCATGACTTCATCCATTCACATCATATCTTGGTTTTCTTTGTGTCGAGTAATAGGGAATACGTCAAGGCCCTCCTTCGATGGATCTTTTCTTGTCAACTTCAACCCATTATCAAAGATTTTGATCTAGGAACTAGTATCACCTTGGAGCTTGCAGACTTTAGTGGTAGGCTTACTCACGATTGACGGTGGTTTTACCTCATTAACTCATGATCAGTCGAGTTCATGAGTGTTCAACGTCAACTCATTTATTCACACTTAGTGGATTGTGTTAGGTACCTAGTGTTGGGAAAAATACTGAGGGGTGAGGGGGGTGGTGGTGGGGGGGTGAATCAGTATTTAGAAATCAATAAATTTTTACATTTCATATTCATATTTCTATACGCGACTTTACTGAAAGGAACATGTGTGTGTACACGAATGTTCTAAATACAATTAGTGTATATCCAGTGAACTTATGATTTAGTTAATTCATCATATGCTTGTCTTCAGCTAGTGCATCAATACTTTCTCAAACATTAGATAAACAATAACCATGTGATGTAATAAATAAACCATAACACATAGGCAACACACAAGAACACCAAAATTTAAGGTGGACACCCAATGCGAGAGAAAACCACTTGTTGTTTTTGTCTCTATCTTCTTTTTAATATAAAAACGTTGTTTACAATATTGTTATGGTGCAGACTCATACCAGTATGTAGGCACCCACCTTCAGAAGGCTACAACCTTCTCTCATTCTCCATATTCTACTGGAAGGAAGCTACAACGGCCTAGCTCTTGTACTGGCTGATATGTTTACTAGTACATAGGCGTCGACCTAAAAAAGGATACCACCTTCACTCATTCTCCAACTGCTACTGGAAGGGAGCTACAACCCCTTGATCTAATCACCAGCTGCTACTGGAAGGTAGCTACAGCCCCTTGATCTAATCATGAGCTACTACTAGCAGGAAGCTTCAACTTCCTCACTGAAGTCTCCAACCCTCAGCATCCTCCATGGACCACGTTTCATCAAATTTTCAGACTGGATCCACCTGCTTCAATGCATCATAACTTGTAGCCATGTTTCATCAAATTTTCATACTAGACCAATTATCAACACTTAAGCTCAATATCAAAAATAAAATTGTAACTCATCATTGTAACACATTCATTCATCATTGATACATCTAAATCAATCAATCACTAAAACCCAATCATCAATATCTTACATTACTGAAACCTAATCATCACTTTCTGAATCAACCAATTATTGAAACTTTTGACACAACCAAATCAAATAGTAATTGAAACCTCTGACACAACTGAATCACCCAATCATCAATTTTTGATACAACTGAATCAACCTTTCACTCAAAACCCAATCAACCAACACTTAATCAAAATTCAACCATTCAACTGGAACAGTCTGATCACTATAACCAGTGCACATAACTGAACTCAAAACACTGCATCAACAACTAGAACCAACTGCAACCTCGAAAAGCATATGTCAGAATGTATACGCTACTTCAATGAGGACAACCTGCGTGTATACGCTACTTTCTATAACCCAACCTAAGTATACCTTTAAATATAATAAATCTTAAAAATTCTAAACCAGAAACTCTACTAACCAGAGACATTCTGAAGATCTATTGTCATATTACAGAGGTCTAAATAGATAGCAGCAAAGATCACCCTTCTTACTCAATCAATCAGTCAGCTAGACTCAATCTCCTTACACAATCAGCTTTACTTTAGATCTAATGAATACATCATTGACAAACAAAAGTATTGATTCGATAGATCAATCATTTCTGAACACATGCCCTTCCACTTCATACGCTACTTGTAAGTGTTGAATCCGCATGTATACGCACTTTCACCAAGGCGAACTTGTGTATAGATCTGCAAATAGTGACTTATAACATCGCAACTTTTCAAGACTTCAGATATACCCATATCATAGTATTTAAAGGATAAAACATGTGTTAGCACTCAGATCTAGCCTATCCATTATCAAATCATACAATGATAATTCATTTAAGGTCTCATAATCCTAATCTGTCATTAGTGCATAATTATTTCAGATCTATTAGATCTCATCCATCATCAAGAACTCAGGTGCATACTTTGTTCAGATCAAGAAAAGCATCAATAACCCATAACATGCATATTTTCTTTTGATCTAACTCTTCATAATATTTTCATTACTTACACCCCCTCACACTTTGATCTTCACCTCCTTAGTTATGCTGATGGTATTCTTTGGCAGGATCAATATTCTTTGTCACACTCATTACTATGGGCCAATACCAAGGTAGGAACCCCTGGTATTCTTTTAACCTTAATTTTCATCCCATATGCACTTTTCCTTCTATGATACTGTGTGCATACATATATGCACCTTTTATTTTGTGTACCCATGTGTATATGCTACTTGGACTAGGTTAAACAACGTATACAACTTAAAACATTCTCTTTCCTCAATTTCTTGATTATGATCTGTAATACTTTGTCCCATCATCCTATTCTTCTATGCCATTACTCTGTTACCTCTGTATTGACCTATTACAATGTGACTTGCCATCATACATCACTTATGAACTGATTCCTCTGAACTGCCCTGCATTTTGTCACATCTATAAACACAATTGCCATGCATTTTGTGACATCTTGTTTACCTTTATCAATTAGTCCATTCATCAAATAGGTTGTCATCAAGGACAACCTATTGATCTAATTTGTAGATTCTGATCTAACTGAATATGACAATTATTACATCATAGGTCTTTTCGTGATCTTTACATCAAGTGATATACATGATATTTATAACAAATACCAAATACCTAAACAAGATCATGATAGTTACCAGCAACTATCATACAACATATATGATCTGTACCATAAACATATGTCAATAGCATCAAGAGTAACAACCTATATATGTCCATCATTAATTCACAAGATAATAGAATGCAACTTTAATATCATCAACCTGTGACAAAGTATGCCGCATAGCTCATCCTCTTGACCTTATCAAGACCCACTTTCTCTTTTTCTTTGCTAGAAAAATCCTTTATCTATAGCCTTCCATGAATCAACTAAGAATATGTCATATCTCCAAGTAGTAATACAAAACCATTAACATCATATCATATATATGTGAACCACCATAGTCATCATCCATAACCATAAAATCATCGTCGTAGCAAGAAATGCATGACCTTTCCACAAGAACCCTCAATATATCAACCATGTATCATCACTAGGGAGTTTTCTAACATTCCACTTCTGATAAGCATCAACCATGATAATCAACACATGTGAGTATCAAACCTATCATCATAAAGTAAAAAGTCATCATCATTATGTGACTAAGTAAGCCATTTCTCCAAATAGCCATGTATTCATGAAACCTACAATAGCACCATTCTTTTGGAAAATTTTCTTCATACACGAGGATATTTTATACCAACATCACAACTTAAGTAAGCATCCATGTATCTAGCATAGCGATAGAAATATGTATCTAAATTCTCATTAATGTGAAAGGAAAACCATGAGCTCACAGTCATTTTGTCAAAATTTCTTGATACCATCAAGTGTCATAATCCTCAAACAATATACCATGTGAGAGACAAGAACTATAGGAATCCTCATGCATAACTACATCATATGAAATTTATGCATCTTTGAAGGCATGAAGGCAACAGCATAACATAAATGAGTGACACTTAACATCATCAAATAATGAAGGTGTGTACTCAATCTTTTTTCTTCTCCTTGAACTCATGATCATCACCATGTAAGCAACATAACTATATGCATCATCAAAAGAGTCATCCACAAATCTGATCAGAAGCATCAAAAAAACTAAGTGGCTCAAGCAAAGTATCATTTGTGATTCATCATAGGCAATTCATGACGCAGCATAGTATGATGCATAATTTAAACAGTTCAACAACATAAGAATCCTCGCCATTGATAAGAGTCATTATGTACCAAATACTTCTAAACATAATTCCAACAATACATTAGTAGAAGCATAGCATGTTCTCCCCCTGAACCTGTGCCAATTGTTCACTGTTAAATCTGATTATTGCATGTATCAGTAAGAATCATCAAGGCATCATCATCAACTAGTTATACATCAAGTCATTAACAACTTATGAGGGTCAAAATCACTACTAAATAACATCCACAAACTATAATCATCAACCATCAAAATAGAAAATACAATTGATAATTGTTTGAACTATATCAGACCCTTTTTCTGAGTTTGTCCCATTGCTTCTTCATCAAACCAACATATACGTGACTATGCAGTTTCTAACACATGTATATATGCTACTTGTCTTCATAATATCTACGTATGAAAATTGGAACACTGCAATTTCATACTTCCAATTCCCCCTGAGTCTGTTCTGACTGTACCTGGTCCTATAACTTTTGATGAAACATCAGTTCCAAGAATATCATTACCATGATGGTTCTTCATCAGAGACTCCATTTCTCTTTTGTCTCTAGTCATGCAATGAGCACATCCACTATCATATTTGTCTTCGAATGATCAGAGAGAAAGATCTCACCTTATCTGATCTTCCTTTTCTTGATTCTTGTTGGATTCATCTTTTTCAAATTTTCTGATATAAACGTACTTATTTGATTTCTTACCATATTGTCTACTGTGATCCATAGACTTGTTCCTGCTTTCTTTTGCTACATGCCCAAAATTGTTACAAGCATAACATCTTATATGTTTCATATTCCTTCTATAGCAATCAATGGCTTTGTGTCAAAACATATTGCAAGAAAAACAATATCCCTTAAAGTACTTGAAAGTTGATGATCTTTCTATGAGACAATTATTAGCTTGAAATATTATACTTTTGCACCTAGCTGCAACATGTCCAAAATTATGACAAATACAACATTCAACATTATTCATCAGAGGAAAGAATCGATTAACACTTTAGTTAGGAGTAAAGGATTTTCTTTGAAGACTTTCTTTCCTTGGTTAATGATGAAGTTGACTTCTTATCTCCTTGTTGAGCATTTCAAATTTTGCATTAAAATTCCTTGCCTCAGTTTGTGAGCTAGATTCACCTTTAACAGTTTCATGAAAACCAAGACCAAATTTGATGGTAGGAGACCATTGACTACTATGAATATTATCCAAAATCTTAGTACTATCTTGAATTCGTAAAAGTTTATCCTTTTCTTCTAATTTACCTTTTAGGATATGTACCTCAACTTGATATTTCTCTTCCTTTTCCATATATTGCTTCTTCATGATTTCTTCAACTTTTGTTCCTTGTTCCACTTGTTGTCTTAATTTGAGGACTTCATTTTCTTGTTCTTCAAATTCTTGAAGTATTTCTTCATTCTGCTTATTTGAATTTTCAAGATCTTCTTTTAGAGAAATGACCACAGCTTCAAGAACTTCACATTAATTGGTTCTTTCTTTTAGTTCCTTGGTTGTTGTATCCTTTTCATTCATTTCATTTCTCAATGATGTTTCTTCATCCTGTAGTCTTTGACCTTGATCTTCCTTTTCCTTGTACTGCTTCCTTATTTTGTTTCCTTCCTCCAATTGAGTTTTTAACCCAGTCACCTCTTCTTTGTAGGTACACTCCCTTTTGTCAATTAGATCTTGTTGATCTCTAATTTTATCTGTAAGCCTTTTAACTTTTGTCTCTATTAGTTCTTTCAATTTCACCTATAAGTGAAAATTCAGTTGTTTCATTGTCACTTTCATTATCTTCAATATTGCATGAACAGAGAAATGTATCACCAGAGGACCAAAAATTAGTACCTGATAATTCTTTTGCTTGTTCATCTTCAATTTGAGGTGATTCTAAATATGAATAATTTCTTCCACCTAATAGCCAATTGTCTCTCTTGTTGTCATCGTTCCTTTGAGATGTCTTCTTCTTTTGAGGTGCTTTCTTCTTTTGCTTCTTTCCCATTGTTACAACAGATCTCCTTCAAGTGATCAAGCTTCTGCCAAAGGACCTGCTCTGATACCAATTGTTGGGAAAAATACTGAGAAGGAGGGGTGAATCAGTATTTACAAATCAATAACTTTTTGCATTTCATATTCAGATTTCTATACGCAACTTTACTGAAAGGAACTTGTGTGTGTACGTGACTGTTCTAAATATAATTACGTATATCTAGTGAAATTATGATTCAGTTAATTCATCATATGTTTGTCTTCATCTAGTGCATCAGTACTTTATTAAACATTAGATAAATAGTAACCATGTGATGTAATAAATAAACCATCACACATAAGAAACACACATGAACACCAAGATTTAAGGTGGAAACCCAATGCGGGAGAAAACCACCGAATGTTGTTGTCTTTGTCTTCTTTTTAATACAATTTTTTTTTGACAATATTGTACTGGCACAAACTCATACCAGTACATAGGCACCCACTTGTAGAAGGCTACAACCTTCTCTCATTCTCCAGCTTCTACTGGAAGGGAGCTACAACCCTCTAGTTTGTGTACTAGCTGATATGTTTATCAATATGTAGGCACCGGCCTACAGAAGGATACCACCTTCACTCGTTCTCCAGCTTCTACTGGAAGGGAGATACAACCCCCTGATCTAATTACCAACTACTACTGGTAGGAAGCTTTGACTTCCTCACTGAAGGCTCTAACCCTTAGCATCCTCCATGGACCATGTTTCATCAAATTTTCAGACTGGATTTGCCTGCTTCAATACATCATAACTTGTAGGCCATGTTTCATTAAATTTTCATACTAGACCCATTATCAACACTTAAGCTCAATATCAAAAATCAAATTGTAACTCTTTGCTGTAACAGATTCATCCATCATTGATACATCTGAATCAATCAATCACTGAAACCCAATCATCAATCTCTTACATAACTGAAACCCAATCATCACTTTTTGAATCAACCAATCATTGAAACTTTTGACACAATTTAATCAAACAGTCATTAAAACCTCTGACACAACTGAATCACCCACTCATCAATTTCTGATACAACTAAATCAACCATTCACTCAAAACCCAATCAACTGACACTTAATCAAAATTCAACCAATCAAATGAAACAGTCAGATCATTGTAACCAGTACACATAATTGAACTCGGAACACTGCATCAACAACCAAAACAAAGTGCAACATCAAAAATCATATGTCAGAATGTATACGTTGCTTCAATGAGGACAGCCTACGTGTATACGCTACTTTCTGTAACCCAACCTACGTATACCTCTAAAGATACTAAATCATAAAACTTGTGAACCAAAAATTGTAATAACCAGAGACATTATGAAGATATATTGTCATATTACAAAGTTCTAAATAGATAGTAGCAAAGATCATCCTTCTTCCTCAATCAATTAGTCAGCCAGACTCAGTCTCCTTATACAATCAGTTTCACTTCATATCTAATGAATACATCATTGACAAACAATAGTAAAACATCAGCATTGATCATATAGATTAGGTATTTCTGAACACATGCCCTTCCTCTGCATACGCTACTTGGAAGTGCCGAATCCGCATGTATACGAGCCTTCACCGAGGTGAACCTACATATAGATATGCAAATAATGATTTATAACTTCGCAGTTTTTCAAGACCTCAGACATACCTAGATCATAGTATTTAAAGGATAAAACATGTGTTAACACTTAGATCTAGCCTATCCATTATCAGATCATACATTGATAAGTCATTTCAGGTCTCATGATCCTGATCCATCTCTAGTGCATAATTATTTAAGATCTATTAGATCTCATCCATCATCAAGCACTCAGGTGCATACTTAGTTCAGATCAAGCAAAGAATCAATAACCCATAACATGCATATTTTCTTTTGATCTAACTCTTCATAAGATTTTCATCACTTGCACCCCCTCACACTTTGATCTTCACCTCCTTATATAGTTTTAGCCTTTTTCAATACCTTGGTTCAAAATTGAGTTCAATAAAACATTTATATAAAAAAATGTCATGCCAATCATTGCATAACACCTTGTGCTTCCATGTGTGTGTATATATATATATAATATATATATATATATATATATTTATATATATATCATGTCAAAAATATGGTGTTAACTCAAATAAAGTATGTTGAAAAACATATAAAATATTCCATAAATAGTAGTTTGTATGAAATGAAATGGATAATGAAGTAAATTAGTAAAATCATGTTAACTCTAGGCATGTACTATTTTTGGTTTCTCGTTCTTTTCCCTCTTCTCCTCTTCCTTTCTTCCTCCTTGTACTTTTGGGTGCATCTCCTCAAAGGAGACCTCTCAAGCTTCTCACTTGCCCCTAAAGCACTAGTATGAGAATGTGAAGAAAGGGGCCTCTGAGGAGGAATGTGCAGGTGCTATAGGTGGATGGAGTTTACCTACAACTATATGAGAAGATGAATCAGAAAATTGATTAGGCTACTTAGACATATCTTGTGAGAAAGTTGAAGGAAAACATTGAGTAGATATGAAAGAAGGAACTAAATGGTGTGAAATGGATGATCAATGTGCATGTACAGATGTTGGTACGATGGGATTTGGGTCCCATACATCAAACTGAAGTGGTTGTTGATGATGTGGTGGTTGTTGTTAATATTAAATCTTCTTTTAGTTTCTTGTCCTTTCCTTTTTTAGTAGCTTCTTTTTATGCTGCCATTTTATGTGTATATTTCTTATCTTTCACATCCTTTCCTTTGGAAGAATCTCCTACTATAGTATTGGAGCCATTTATTCTTCTGAAGGCTTCTATAACATTGTTTCAGTTTTTTATCCTTTCTTCATGTTTCTTGGTCTATGAGGAGTAAGACCATTTTCACTTACATTTGGAGCAATGTATTGAGACTACACCCCTTGGTTCATACCTATGGAACTCCAACTCTCCAAATTTGAAACGATCTAGGTTAGCAGATTTTGCTTGTGCTTCTTTATAGTTCATTATGTTAACCTACATAAATGGGGTATGTAGGCCATGGTTCCTTCTTCAATCGTGCTAGCATGCCACTAACACATGTGGTTACTTGATATGCAATTTCTTGTAAAATTATCTTGTGTCACGAGCAATGGTAGTTGATGTGGTGGTTTCCATGAGTCGAATGCTTTTGATATATGTGAAATCTGGTGAGATGAACCAACTAACAACTTCCTAAACTTCTTCTTTAGAATGATCAAACATGCATAATGAATCATGATCAAATAAAAAATGGAAGAGTGGTAATATGAATCCTTCAACTATCTTTGTGTACAATATTATATGTTTCCTATCCCACAACTCCATGTAGTAAATATGCACCAGATAAATATCAAGAGTTAGATTTCACATCCACCCCATCATCTTAAACTCGTACCTAGCATAGTTGCAGTAAAGTAGGTAAGAACCCATGTAAAATTTGGGTTGCTTCCCTTCTTTTGGATTATGAGCATCCATCACATTAGCCTAGATATATGCAATAATAATTTCATCCCAATTAAATATGACCCCATCATGAGAACATTTTTATATGAGTGGGACCTAACTTTCCTCTAAGAAATTAATTGGTTCTCTACCATACAACCTAGAACACATAATTGTGACCAGTTGATATGATTTTCTAAGTGAATTTGTTTTATATGTTTTTTCTACCTTATGAACTTGTTGGGGTCTTGCCACCAAATCTTTAGGATGTCTTTGTTGTTTAAATTAAACATGTTGTATGTTGTCTTAAGGGGGCCTGACCAAGTTCAGATTTGTTCGCGCCAACCAACAAAACCATAAATGTTGGCCCTTTCAGCAACAACCTACATAGCGCAGGCTGCAGCCTCACTTGAAGTAGTATTGGGGGATTCTAGAACCAAGTTTCTGCATCCAGGGACATGTGATAAGTGGTTCTTAGGCTCCTATAGTTCAGATCTTCCTTCGCGTAGACCGGTATCATTCTAGGGCCCGTTATTATAACTCAGTCAAATCGACTTCAAGACCTTCGTGAAGATCTGCAATCAGTCTTTGTGAACCTTAAATAGGCAAATTACCTATTTTTGCACATCAATAAATAACCCTAGATCTGATTTCGCATAGATCTATCCAATTCATTAGAAAACATAGAAAATCAACCCTTAACTTCACAAACACAGATAATTACTTAAAACATGTAGAAATAAGATAGATTTAGCAGTTCCATGTAGTATTCATACATTATTTCTTGAAAACATATCATTGAGCGATAGAATATAACATAAGTAGAATCAACAAACATGCACAGTAATTCCTCAAAATCGATCTTTATTGATCTTCAATGTTTAGATTACGGACTTTTCTACCCTACGCACTTAGTTGTAGGGGTCCATGCACTCAGCTGCAGACTTACCAAGGCTTCCTGCACACTCAACTACAGGAGCCTTCCCCTTCTTGCCTTAGTACAGGAAGAAGAATCTTCCTGCCTTAGCACTCGCCAAAAATACTCTCTATCTTTCTTTAGCTTACTTAGTTACTCCCTCTAGACTCGCTATGAGTCAAATATTTATAGCATTCTCAATACAATACCATGGTCTACAGACCATGGGTAAGTCTCAAAACCAACCTATTTACTTATCCAAACAAGGGTCAAATACCCCTTTGACTCCTATCTACCTGCGCGCTTTGCATCCACATTTCGTGGAGACTTTACATCTTTTACAAAAATTTATAGAAAACATGGCTTAATTAACCCCAAAATGGACCCCAGGGACCCTATCCCAATAGGCCCCCAACACATATATCATGACTCACCCTCGAGTCACTCAGCTGGTGCCTCAATTTTGCTGCGTAGACCACTGAGTTCAACTTGTAACACTACAACTTCAGCAGTGCTCTATGTCGCAGCCTATTGCACTTCTTTGACCAATTTCTCTATTGTCGAGCCCTCCATTGCTAGGCACATTGTCCTCTATGTTTGTTGTAGCACCTTTAGCTTTCCCTGAAGTGACAGAGTAAGCTGACAAGCTTCCTCTAGCCACGACTATAATATGGCCTTGAGTATGGCCTCCTTCCTCTGCAATTCTTCCACATGTGCTTGTAGTTGATTTCCCCCCTGTCGCTTCTTGAGGCGTTGCGTTGGTGCCAAGGTGCGTGCAGTTGCTCAGACCTCATCATATTGTCGTTGTGTATCTCAGACATTGGTGTTCAACTTCTGCAAGTTCAAATCCTCCTGCAGATTTTTCCATAATTCCATAGTTTCGTCAAACATCGTTGCACAATCTCTGACTGCAGTATCCAATGTGTTCATACCATCCTAAATTGATGCTCCACGTTGCTCCCAAACCTCTGGCAAAGTCATTTGATGAAACTTCAATTGCAGGTTTGATATCTTCATCTGGAAGTCAAAATTCACCCTGTCGACTTCCTCCTTTGATGCATGTACTATAGCAGCCAATTTCCTTACTTTTATGGAGGCTTTGGCATCCTCTGGTATGTTCAGTTTGGGTATTTTTTGCAGGCCTTTTCTATTTTTGTCTCTAAGCACTGACGTCGTGTCTGCAACTCCTCCTTTTCCTTTAGCACCTGATTTTTCTCCACGAACATTTATTCATTATTGACCTTAAACTCACTTATGATGGTGAGGTCGTGATGCTCTTTGATCTTCAACTCATCTGAAACCCCTTGATGCAGTGCATGGAGGGTCAGGAGTGGAAGCACGGCCAAATTCAGCCCCATGTCCTTCACTGTGCTGATCACAGCATGATCCTCGTATCTCTATGTGAATGGACCCTTCTGGCATGGGTATGACTCTGTGGTCCAGAGTCCATTCCAGCTCTGCCATTGTTCCACTTCCCTATTTCATGCTCACTTGTGCCCCACTCACTTGCCCGACGACCACCTGAATCATTTTAGCTTGGATCTAGAGCCCACGTAGATCCTTTTGGATGCTTCCCAGTGTTTGCATGTATTGTTTCTCAAACTGCTATAGCAACTCAGTGGTCATGTCTCTAAATTTGACCGATCTCATCGAGATCGCCTTCCATAAGCACCATTGGGTCAAGGTGCGTCCTCTTATCAAACTTATGTTTTTTTTGTTGTCCACCATCTGATCTTGTCGGCACCTCTTCAAGGTGAAATGAGTGCTCTGCTCATCACCACCACCTCCTTCCGGTTCTAACAGCTCTTGCTTGTCGATGTGCTTTGAAGCTAATTTTCTGCCTTCTTCTGCATCCTGTAGTTATTTATCAGCCTGCTCTTTAGCAGCGTGCTTTTTCTCTATCTTCTCTTTCTCTGTAGCTACATTAGCAACATCTTCCTTCTTCTTTTGCTCAGCGAGAGCTCAAGCGTCCTTCTAAGCAGCTTCCTTACGCTTTTACGCAGTAGAGCTCTCTAAACATTTTCTTGTTCCCACATCAAGCCTCGTGGGTTCATGCCACTCTACTGGAAAATACCCTACGATCTCCTGCACATTCGTCTTAGAGACAAAATAGGGAAACTTGTGCCATATGTGCTTTGGGTCCTTCCACACTCTGATTAACACATTGTGGAAATCAACCTTGAACTCCATGTAGGTCGTTAATTTCTCGAACAAGGTTGGTGACAACCTTGGCCTCTGATTGATAAAAATTCAAGGTCCGTCTCCACTAGGATTCAAAAAAAATTGACTCCTTGATTCTTGTCGGATCCTTTGTAGACCACAGTGAGGTGAACCGTTTTGCCTCAGGTAAATATTCCTTGTGCAGGGGAACTAATTATCCTTTAGCAACCTCCAAGCTACTAAAACAATTGATAATAAAAGCCATGCATAATGGAATAGCTTGCTCTCCTCCTAAGCTTCTCAGTAGTTCATAAGGAACTCCTTGCATAGATATTTAGCCCAAATGTATTACACCACTTTCACACACGGGGATGCTAGTGACACTACCAGCGCCAGAACCTCATCCGCGCGGCACTTCCTCAGGATTTTTCTCACAAGAATATAGGCAATGAACTGCACTACCTGGTCCTAGATAAAGCGAATAGAGTATCCACGCGATTTCTTAACAAGCAAATACTCAGTCTTCATCTTTTTTTCTAATTATTTTTCCCCCCTTTTCCCTCCAAACTCCTTGGCAGGGTCTACTCCTTTGTAAGGTATCATCGTTGTCTAATGGATTAACATGTCGATAATTGGGATGGGCTCCCCAAGCCATAGACACCCATCATGAACTAGCACGAGGAGCTAGTGCACACACACCGCGTTGATAGTTGGTCAATGATAATATGACACACAGAGCATGTTGAGCAACCTAGCCTGCTTAGCACTTCTGACCCACTTCATGGGCTCTAATTATGTAACCTCAATCTCCTCATATTATATTTTGGTCATATAATTGTCGGTCACCAAATGTGGGAACCTATCATGGTTCGTGAGGTCCTAATCCTTCATTTTTAGCATTGGAGCGCAAGCTAATGTAGTACCTTCAAATTCCACCTATTCAGGCAACAAAGTTGTCAAAACTATGAATTTCCTGGAATCTGGGTCCTTGGTAACTTTGGTTCTTCCCTTCTACAGAGGGATATAATAGGTAAGCCATGAGATAGGCTCAACCTCTTTGGCATCCAATTCCTTTACACCTCGGTATTCCTCCTCCTCTAAATCAACCACTTTCTCCATATGTTTGTCATTTTTCTCCTTCTGTCATGTTATCACCTGGATTGAACCTCAGGCTGAAGGAAGGAAATGCCAGGGTAACCACAAACCATGCTTAGCCAAGTAGCTAGCCCTACTAGGCCAGGAGAGAGCTCTCTCCATAAGGATCTCAGTCAAGATGACTAGATCAAGAAAATGATATTAGGCTAGGTATAGTAGCCCAAGGTTTGATTTGATCTTGAAGGGTTTTGCTAGATCAGGAGGAGCCAAATAGTTAGGGAAAGGAAATTAGGTCAAAATTGCAGGGCTTCGATGGGGCAAGGTAGGCACAAGACTTAGCACTCTAGGGTTTTAGGGGTGAAGTGATTCAAAGACCAAAGAGGAGCTAGAAAGAGCATGTGAGCAACATGGATTCTTCCTAAACTGAAGAAAACATAGACTATGAATATTTTCCCAAAACAAAGCATAAATATTATGGGTTTTGCCTATCAACTCAAAAACATCCACTTAAAGAGTATGAAATGATGAAATGGAGTCAACAATACATTTTAACACATGAAAACATAAGAAAAACTGAATTGAACATCATACCACATGGATCCCAAAGAAATAGCTCCGACTTTTCATTAATCTCCTGCTAAAACTGATACAAAATCTTTTCTACTCAAAGCATAAGCATACAGCTGAATCCAACCCGTTAGAATGAGAAAGAAGAAGAATATATAGACCTTAATTCAACCTCCTCCCATCCTTAGGGGTCGAATTCCAAAGGATGAGGAACTAACCGATCAAAAACTTAACAAGAAACTGGAACCTAGGCAACCTAACAACTTGCCTCTAAAAGTGAGGAAACGGATTCATTTGTCCTCAAGATAACTTTTAATCTAATGAATCTACCTTCTATTAATTATTATCCATCATATTTACATGCCTAGTCATCATTTAAATCAGTAAAACACCATCCATGAGAGGAAACCCAAAATTACAATCAAGGCACAATGAAATGGAAACCCAACACAATTTTTGTCCTATGCACATTGTCCAAGCTCTATGTGCATCGCTTTTTGAAGGACCATTTTGGAGGCCTTCCCAATGTCAAAATTGAGCTCATAATAGCTCATTGGAAATATCATCAAGTATTCGTTCCAAAATATCTTGTATTTTTTCATTTGAAGTTAATTTGGCCCATCAAAAACTAATTCTCCCAAGACTGCTTCTGTGTGTCCAAAAAAGGGCAGAAAGGTCATTGTTTGCGTGTTTTTTGACCTTTTCGTTAACCAATTTTGCTCTAAAAGGTTAGAAAATTCCTAGGGAGCATGTACTCATCATTATGAATCGAAAAATTATGACCATTTCCTCATTGGATGCCCCTAGGAAAAGCGCAGTGCCAGTGGCACTACACATATAGCCAAACGTTTTGTGTCAAAAATTTCCAAATTCTTCAAAAGGAAAAAATTCTTCAAAACTTGCTCCAAATTTGTGTAAAATACCACCATTAATTATCTTGTTTAGCCGAGGAAGCTTCAGCAAGCAACCTAAGTCTATCATCCTTCTTTTTTCCTTTGAGTGCTTGTTTTAGCCTTATCTTCATTTGCTTGACCCTTATGTTGAAAATCTTGTTCTGGGTCCTGTAATGGCAAGCCATGTGCCTAATGATTTGATTGTCCCCGTTGGCCTTTTGTAGCAACTTCTCCAAATGCAAATTGACCCTGTCAAGCCAAGTTTCTCTATCCTCCTCAATTTCCTTCTCAATTCTTTGTTTTGCAGTCAAGGTAGCTGGTGTTTCTTCCTCTTGCATTACTGACTTTCCCTTGTCACTTTGCCTCTTTTCTTTGAGAAGTTCCAGCTCCATGAGAACTTGTTTGTCACTTAGCTACTTGTTATCTTGCTCAAGTTATGAAATGAAATACTTAGCTCTCTCCAAGTTGTCCATCAGTGCTTGGATCTGTGCATTTTTTTCCCTTGTGGTTATGCTTTCGTTTATTGCCTCATCTTGTACCTCCAAGTCAACTATCTCAATGCCATGATGGATGTGTGGTTTTTCTCATTCATCATCTTCCATCAAATCAAAGTCCCTTTCCTCCTCATCATCAAGGCTTTCCTCCAACACCTTTTCCTTCCCTTTATGCAGATGCTACACCTGTTGTACCTGTTGTGTTGATGAAGAAGGCAAAACCCCTTCCACATTTTGTTGAGCAAGAATTTTCCTATGAGCTGATGAAGAAGGCAAGGCCCATTCCACATCAAGTGGAGTAAACACTTGCATATATGATACAAACAACTTTCTAGCCCCTCTTTGATATGTATTGTAGGCTTCTGGCTCCTCAACAGCTTTAGTCTCTTTAACCTTCTCATATTTCTTTACTTTGGCACTGCTGGAAGGTCGTTTTACTTCTTGAGGCACTAGTGGAGGAATCTGAGGACCATTGAAGATGTCATTGGCAATGAATGTATCCCAGGAGATGTTAAGGAGGTTGAGATGATGAAGCACAATCATCTTAATCAGGGAATAGTGATAGATACTACTCATTTGCTGGGGGTAAGGCTTTTTTTGTACAATGTAGGCCATCTTCTCAATGTTCTTGAATAAGAAATATGGGATGTTCAACATTTTCACTCTTGTGAAATGCATAAGAGGCCTAATGTAGGTGTACAATCTAGAAAATCTACCCTCACATGTAAAATACTTCATAATGATCCTCATCATAGGGGCATACTTGTCTTCAAGGAACCTGAAAGGAAAGGTCCTCTTCTTTTCATTTCCGTACTTAGATTTGATGTATGGCTCATAGTAATGCTCATTCAAATCTTGTGCCCTATACCATTTTTCCCCCACATTTGGAATACTTGTAGCATCAGCAATGATGGAGGATGAAACTATAAATGTCACCCCGGCAAGAGTTACCTTGCTATCACTGAGATTGGCTAGAACAAGCCTAGTCATCTCAGGATGATGTTGAATTCTTTCCACCTGCTCACAAAAATCATAACACCCTAGATGTTTGAAACAAGTGACAGTTATATGAGAAGCCTATAACTCTCTGATGTTTGATGGTTCCTATCTGATAATTCTACCTCCCTTATGTGGCTTTCTCTGATGTTGAGGTTCATCTCCCATTCTTTCACTGCCACTATTTTCCTCCTCCTCATAATCTCTATCCTCTTTGTCCATGTTTGTCGAATTTTGAAGCTATGTAACCCTAGAGAAGGTAATCAAGGAATGAGTTATGGTGAACAGGGATAGGGGAGGGGAGATGAGCTTATTCGGTGTAGAATGGAATGTATATGATATGAGAGTGAGAAGGAGGGTATTTTTCTTTGATAGGTCTTGTTTGGTAAATAGGGTTTTAGGATTGTGTTTGAGGGAATTAGGTTATAAGGAATAGCTGGAAGGATGTGTTTGAGGGAATTGGGGTTTAAGGAATAGGTGGAGGGATTTGTAGGCAATCTAGGGTTTGAATTTTGAAATAGCAAACCAACTTCATAATGATGAATTGAATGCCAAGAGGATAGCTCAAAGATTACACTTACTAGTTTAGAAGTTATAGAATGAAAAAAGCATGGCTTGAATGGCTGATAGTGTGTTTTGGCACCTTCTGGTCCTATGTGCAGTGCCCTCTACAGGTGCACAATGCTACGGCTCTATACGCAGCGCTGTGAAAAATTGCACTAGCAAAACTGCCCTATGTGCAGCACTCCACTCCTATGTGTAGTGCTCCAGCCTCTGTGCATAGTGCTCCATCTCCTATGCGCAGTGCCCTATCTCCTATGCATAGTGCCTCTGTCTCCTATGCACAGCGCCTCTCCTTTGCTTAGACACCAATTGGCCTCAATTCCCTTCTCTCCTTTAATGCTCTTCTTTCTCTTTTTCAAATGAAAGTGATGAATTTGGAAAAGGAATTTGACATCTTATATAGAGGTTGATTTTGATTTTTCTTTAGAAAAACCCACTTTCTAATGTTTTGTAACTTTTTCTTCTTTCCTCTAAATCTTTGTTTAATACCTTTCTCTCTTTGTCTCTTTTCAGGTAGATGATGCTTGGATTGAACTGATTTCTTCAATGGTTTCATTTTCTTGCAGCAAGGAGAAATGTTTGGGGTATATGGGAACAATTATTACATACAATGAATTTAATTACATCAAAATAATATAATTCAACTAAAAATACTCTGTTTTCATCTCAAAAACATGCTTTTTGAAATGAAAATTACATTAGTGACAACAGATCTTTGTACAATCACCATGAATTACTGGAAATCACTCTTTGTTTATTGGTCATCCTCATACCTTTTCTGCCCTTTATTTACACTTGAAATCATGTTTTTGACCTTGGAAATGAACCCTAATACCTAATGGAAAAACCTTGGAAATGAACCCTAAAACCTAGTGTAAAGACAACTACCTTGACAATAAAAATAACATATTTGAAACCACAATTGAATACAACATGGAGATGGGTCAGCAAATGTACCTCATGAGGGAAGATTTGATTTTTAGAGAAGAAGACAACCATCAGTGAACCATTTTGACATGACCTAATGGAATGATCCAAAATTTCAGTATGAGACACCTAAAATGAAAATGCAAAGAGAAGATTTGATCCCTGATGAAACGATGCATATACTAACACTAACATTGCCCTTATTGGGGATGGAAGCTCCTTGAAGGTGTCAAGAACACTATAGACCAAGTGCCTAGCTGATTGCACCAATATAGTCAAACAAATGAAAGACTGAATTTTTTTTTGAAATTTTTGAAAAATGACTCGATACAAACTGAAGACTGACTCACAACCAACTCTAAACTGACTCAAAAACCAACTAAACTCAGCACAAATCATTTAAGATTTATAGCCTTCACTTTGAGCCCTGAGCTAAAATGATATTGTACTTCAAATCTTGCAACGAAATCAAACTGGTATATACAATGACAGTGAAGCAACTTCAGCAAACTGCATCAAAAATAGCAATGTTTCAGGAGCCTACCATTCACTGGTCCTCTTGAGCATTCTTGACCATCCATTTCCTTTAATAAAAATGCATTATGTCCTCGATAGGCTGATGTTTTATACAGTCCTTTCCGTATATTTTCAAACTTACCATTCTTTCCTTTTTCTTCATTTCTTGCATCCCATCACAGCACTACATCTTCCAGTTGAAACTTTTCTGCCTTGGTTTTGTGGTCATAAATCTTTTTTATCTTCTCTTGCAGCTGAAAATTGTTTTGAGAAACCTCTTCTCTTGTTTGTTGAAGGTGAATCATTTGATTAATCTGGCACTAAATGTCATCTTCTTCACTGTCGGCTTCCTATAATAATATCATGACCAGGACTGCAAGGGATGTGGGAAACACTTTATCAGTACCATAAACCAACTCAAAAGGAGACACACCTATTGATTTCTTACTGCTCACTCTGTCGGCCCACAAAGCATTGACAAGATTCCAATGCCAATTCCTTTTGTTTGCTTCCAACATCTTCTTAGTAATGTTTACCAAGGATTTATTTGAAGACTCATCTATTCCATTTCCCTATGGGTAGTATGTCATGGAATGACCCAACGTGATGTTGTATTTGTTGCAAAACTCAACCATTCTCTTCGACTTAAATGGCGCTGCATTATCCGTAATAATATTGTGAGGGAAACCAAAATGAGACAAGATATTGGACTCTAAAAATTGAATGATTACCGTGTCTGTAGCTTGCCTTGTCGAAATGGCTTCAATCCATTTGGTGAAGTAATCGGTAGCCATAAAAATCCATTTATGTTGTTCTAATGATGTCGGATGAATTTCTCCTATGAAATCAAGCCCCCACTACAGGAAAGGTGCATTAACTACAACTATTTTTAGAGGAAGAGGAAGCATCTTCATTTTTCCCTGAAAATCTTGACATTCGTGGTAGCTCATGACTGTCTTATATAAATCTGAAAACAAATATGGCCAATAATATACTGCTCCCAAGATTTTATTAGCTGTTTTTTTCCAAAACAAGTGACTGCCACAATCTCCTCTATGGAAATCATTCATTACATGATGAGCTTCATTTTCAACCAAACAATTACGGAAAACCCCTCCCGGATCTTTCCAATAGAAAGCACTATCTAAAATGCAGAATTTTGCAGACTTTAGTTTTAGTGATCTACCTTTACTTCTTGACATTCCAAGAGGAGGAGAAAGATGTTGAAGAACATATGCTATATTGGAATACCAAGGTGAGTTGAGAAACATCTCTGATACCTGAATGAGTGTTCCACCATCTTCGTCATTTGACATTGCTGCAATGAGATTTATGTCCAAAGCATGAAGATTTGACTCAGCCATGAGTTTTGCCAAGCCTTGACCTTTGATCAGTTTGGTAGGCTTAATCTCAAGATCATACTCTAACATCGTTGCTATCCATTTACCTCTTATTCCCTCTAGATCATTTTGCATGAGGACATCTTTGACAGTCGCGTTAGTAACATATGCTATGTTATGTGAATGCAGAATGTAAACTCGGAAATCCTTCAATGCCTTTATAAGAGCCAAAGCTTGTTTCTCAATGATGTTATACTGCAAAGCAACATCTCTGATAGTTCGACTAAAAAATGCAATGGGTTGTTCCACCTAATCCTTCTTTTGCATCAACATCGCAGCCAAAGTGTGCTCAAATGCATATGAAAATATAACAAAATCATGAGTATAATCGGGACTGATCAAAATTGGGGCTGTGGTCAAAGCAAGCTTTACCAAGTTGAAATATTTCATGGCATCCTTCTTCCATTTCACAGTGTTGTCCTTCTTCAACATATTAGTAAACTCACGTAAATTCTTAGCCAAATTTGGTATAAATCTGCATAAGAAGTTCATCTTACCGTTGAAAGTTGAATCTCCTTTTTGTTGTGTGGAAAGTCTATTTGATGGATTGTCTCCACCCTTGAAGGATCAATGTGAATACCATCTTTAGAAATTATATGACCAATGTTGGGTTGTGTTATATTCTTTCCACGAC